>MU733374.1:0-32192 GCA_026770625.1 Nicotiana glauca
ACACAATGCAAAACTATTTATTTTGAAATTTTGGGAATAATTCTCATGTAAGGCAAAAATCACGTGCTCACAACATATATTGGACAGAGGGGATTATTAAAAAAAAGATTTGAGAAGTCAACGAATTGTACTATTTTAATGTTGCAATTATGGATATATCTTTATTTGATAATTGGTGGCCTTTCAAGTTGTCTTTAGCCAAACACTTGTACTTGTCTCTCACAGATCTTTCTTTCTGAATCCCAGAGGTTCTAATAGCAGCAACCTTTGGCCGATTTGCTCAACTTTAAGTGGTCAAAAGGTAAGTCTGGCTAATTGTTTCCTGCTATATGCTTTATGCTTCTTCCTTCAGTTTCTTCTGTTCATTTTTCTACTTCTTCCTCCTGATAAAGGTTTGTGTACTTTTTATACATCAGACTTGAAAACTTGAACTTTGGCGAGAATTGCATACATGGAAGGAGGAAAAGAAAATGTTGGAGAAACAGAGAATGAGGAAGCAAACAACTCATCGGTACGTCATACAGTATTTATACGTATTAAAACTAAATATTAAGATAACTAGTAAAGTTGCCGCTATATGACGAGGAGATCAGGGATTTGAGTTGTGAAAACAGCTTCTTGCAAAAACGTAAGTTAAGACTGCGTACAATCCCTTCTCCATACCCACATAGCTGGAGTTTAGTGCATCGAGTTGTCCTATTTGTTAAAACTGAATATTAACTTGGACAATTATCCATATACTCCTCAAGAGAAAGCGAAATACATCAACAATCCCTTAAACCTGTTCGTATATATTTCATAACAAAGGCATGTTCAAATTGAGCATTTGAACACATGATAAAGTGTTCCGATTAGATTTGGCTACTAATTGGGAAGAGATACCGTTGTTGGATCCAAAAAAGGATAGTCAAATAACAATTGTTTACTCCAAATATAAATTCCAATCTTCTTCACATAACTCTAAATGATACTTTACAAATTGTTGAGTACATTTGGAATATTTGGAATAGATGACACTATTAGCTAAGTCTGGGGCCAAAGAGTGAAGGTCAATCATAACTGCGGTGAATGAGGTCTGTGTTATTCTAATCTAGGCTCGACTAAGCTCTTGAAATCCACCTTAATTATCTTTTTGTACTCGAAACACTACTCGGGACAACAAGACCCTGTGATCGCGGTTAAGCTTGCTGTCACCAGAACCCTTCACTACCTCAACCAGGATGCTGTTCTGTGATAGCAGCCCTTCTCCTGCAATAGTGGTACACCTTCAAACCTGACACTGAGTTTCATTTTCATTCCAAGTCCATTGCGAAGTCATGTTTTTGAGGGCTCCACTCAGCACCCTGGCAAGCGAAGAGCTTTAAGGAAACAATTAACACATTGCTTCAACCGTTCACATCATCCCAACTACCCTCCATTCAGTCCCAAGTTTCCGTTCTACATCTCGACACCTCCAACACAAAGTTTTTAGCCAATCAAAACCAACAGTTTAGCATATCATAAGCATCAAATGCATGTAAGATAAAGATAAAAGAAGTAAAGGGGGATTTACGTTGCCACTTTTCCTTATTCCCTTTTATCTTGTTTTTTCTTCTCTTAGTTTCAATCTATAAAACCTAATCAAAATGAAATTTTGTTCCTACATAAATAATCTCCTCCTTTCGAGATACAATTCTCGCTTTAATTTTTATGTGTGAAGAAATGGATATTGGGTCTAACTTTATCCCAAAAGCTAGCCCATGATATAAAGATTGCTAAGAACATATAAGGAGATCAACACCCATTCAGGACACTATGCGGGACAGTTCCACGCACATCGGACAACTGAAGTGTGCAACACAACAACAGGGATAGATGAGTCTGGCTCTGACACCATTTGTAGAAATGAATATTGGGTCTAAATCAACTTTAAAAGCTAGCTATGAGGGGAGGATTACCCCAGACCATATGAGGAGGCCACAACTGACCTTGTCAATTAATGTGGGACTTAACACTATGAAAGGGTTAGAGCGGAAAAACGTTCAACTAAGAAACTCGTTCATGAAACCTAGAAGGATTATCATACTTGAGAAACTAAGATCTCACTAGTTTATCATGTATACGATATTGTTATATATGGTGTTACCCATCCATGTTAGTGTGAATATTTGTGCGAATAACGACAAATTTGACAAGGAAAACCACAAATTTGATGTTAATCTGGTCACATGTTTATAACTAAAGCAAAAACCAACCTATATAAACATCATAAAGTTACCTGTATTCATCTCTTCTCCCAAAAATGGTTTAAGAAATTATTTACAAAATCATCCATCCGTTTTTAGTGCGTACTTGTAAAATAATTTATCAAAATAAAATAAAATGATTCAATGCACAGAGTAACTAACCAGATTATGGCATGAAAAGATTAATAGAAACTCGATGATGCAAAGGTATCACAAATATTAATTAGATATACTCTTCGTCTTTTTTGGCTTGCTGTTGAATCACTTGGTCAAACGCTGAAATCATATACAAATTAAACCATATTTTGAAGCAAGTTCTCTACAACCATGTTAGTTGCCTTTCTAGACTATAGAGTAAAATTTGTCAGATAAATATGCAGCTCTGAAAATTTGATACTATATTTGGTCTTTTGGCAGGTCTCACCATATGTACTTCGCAAGGACATTTCCAATCTTCTGGATATCATTGATAGGTTAAAGAATGAAGACCATTATTGTAAATCAACTGCCACCATGACAGAGGATCAGTTGGTGGAAATTTTGGACAAGCTCCTCGTGAATCTCCATGATCTATCCAAGTGTTGTGCTGAGTTGATCTTACCATTAATGACTCGGTACAAGGTAATTCAGAATGTATGTGTCAATATAAGAGATTTCCATGGGTTGAAAGTAAATGGTTGCATTAAGCATGAAATAGTTGAATATGTCTTACCTCAGTTTCAAAGTATGGCTGAGAGAGTAGGA
Organism: Nicotiana glauca; assembly: GCA_026770625.1. NCBI lineage: Eukaryota > Viridiplantae > Streptophyta > Magnoliopsida > Solanales > Solanaceae > Nicotiana > Nicotiana glauca. Next base: position 2,970 of record MU733374.1, read on the forward strand.
CATTTCTGTTTTGTCCTTTTGTCTTATCACCTTGATGTCCCTCAAGTCAATTTCAAGCTAGCTCATTTACTTGTGAAAATTATCCCTGTTGAACTGGAGGTTATGCACATATGTTCTACAAATTTGGAAGCTTCAAAGTCAGCAGAAGTTGATCTCTTCATTAAGCAGCTCCAAGAATCCTCTCCAGCCATTCTTAGAGAATATCTGATTCATCTACAAGTCCATATGGTAACTGTTCTTACTGCTAGCACTTCGGCTCGAAGCATTCATGTCATGATAGAGTTCCTATTGATTATTCTAACAGATATGCCCAAGGACTTTATTTATCATGACAAATTGTTCGATCTCTTGGCACGTGTTGGAGCACTAACAAGGGAGGTATCCATTTTTGTTTGCAACTTAGAAGAGAACTCAAGAAATGAAGAGAATATGAATGAAACAAATTGTGGCAATCTAGACGTGTTGGAAAGTATTGAACTACTGAAGGAAGATCTCAAACATGTTTTCCTGAAAGCCCCTAAAGACTCGTCTCAACTCTGCTTCCCCAAGAGTGATGGACCAATCTTCATGACTCTTCTCCTTAGAAACTTAAGTGATTTGCTCAAATCAGAAGCTTATTCTGCTGCTTTAATAAAAGAAGTAGTTCAAATGGTGAAAGAAGACCTAGAACTCATAAGATCTTTCTTTGGGAAAGTTGAGCAAAAATTGAATAGAGATCTCTGGAATTGTGTCCTAGATGTGGCATATGAGGCAGAACATTCCATTAATTCAATTCTTGTTAGAGATCATGGTCTTTTGCAACTTATCTTCTTACTTCCCAAAATTATAGAAAAGATCAAGCTTATCAAAGAAGAGGTACAACAGAAGATCCCCAAGAATAAGGGCCTCGTTCTTGTCAACTCTCCCAAAAAGCCAATTGAAATTAGCAAGTCATCAGCAACCAGTCAAATAATTGTAGGTTTTGAGAAGGAGATCAAAGAGATAATTAGTAAGCTCACCAAGGGACCAACAGAGATAGATGTCATTTCCATAGTTGGTATGCCGGGGCTTGGGAAAACTACTTTGGCTTACAAAGTCTATAATGAAAAGTTTGTTGTTGATCATTTTGACGTTCGCGCTTGGTGCACAGTCGACCAAGAATGTAATGAGAAAAAATTGTTGCAGAAAATTTATAATCAAGTTATTGGTTTGAAAGAAAGATTCAATGAGGATGGCATAGATGATGACGTTGCTGATAAGCTACGGAAACAACTGTGTGGAAAGAGGTACCTTATTGTCTTGGATGACTTGTGGGATACTGCAATATGGGATGAGCTAACAAGATCTTTTCCTGAATTTCAGAAAAGAAGTAGAATTATCTTAACAAGTCGGAAAAAGGAAGTGGCTTTGCAAGGAAAACGCCACAGTGATCCTCTTTATCTTCGGTTGCTCACACTAGGGGAAAGTTGGGAGTTATTAGAGAAAAAGGTATTCGGAGAAGAACGTTGTCCCGGTGAACTATTGGATGTTGGAGAAAAAATAGCCCTAAAATGTGATGGGCTTCCTTTGGTACTTGATCTGATCGGTGGAGTCATTGCAAGGAAGGAAAAGAAAAAGGCTTTCTGGCTTGAAGTTCTAACTAATTTGACATCCATTAAGAATGAAGTGGAGAAGGTTATACAATTAAGTTATGATCATTTGTCAGATCACTTGAAGCCATGCTTACTTTACCTTGCAAGCTGTCCAAAGGACGAATCTATTGAAATCTCTCAATTGAAGGATTTATGGAGTGCAGAAGGGCTTGTGGAACAGACTGAGATGAAGAGTGTGGAAGAAGTAATGGAGATTTATGTGGATGAGTTAATTTCCAGTAGCTTGGTGATCGTTTTCAATGAGAGAGGTAGGGCATCGAGTTGCCGAATTCATGATCTTGTGCATGATTTTTGTTTGGAAAAAGCAAGAAAAGAAAAGTTGTTTGACTTCACAAGTTCAAGTGCTCCGTCTTCTTCTTCTTCTTCAGATCTGATGCCACGCGGAATGACCATTCATTATGACCGACATCTCCTTCCTTGGAATGAAAACTTAGTCCTGTTCAATCCAGAAAAGAAAAATCCTTATGTTAAACACCTCCTCTCTTTGAAGGTTTCTTGTGGGAAGCACAATCATCTTTCCTACAACTGTCACCTCGGACACTTGAGACTTCTTAAAAGGTTGGAGCTGCACAAAATAAGATTGACGTATTCTTTGCTGAATGATATATGCATGCTTGTTCATTTGAGGTGCTTAAATATTCAGATGAAGGCAAAAGCTCTCGCTCCGTCGTTTTCAAACCTCTTGAATCTAGAAACTCTGGTGGTCGATAACCAGGGAACAAACATGGTACTATCACCTAGTATCTGGACTCTTGCAAAGCTACGTCATGTGAGCATCGATAATTGTTCTCTCTTTGATTCGGATATTGACGAATCAGCAGTGTTAAAAGAGGACTCAAAGTTAGAGAATTTGAGAATATTATATGGGCTCAAGCTTTCCTCGTCCGGAAACACACAAGATATTTTCAAAAGTTTTCCCAATCTCCGAAGCCTTATGTTCACCATCAACGAACCATGGCCATGTTCAGCAGAGCAGATTTCATTACCAAGATTGGATGTCCTTGAAGAACTTGAAGAAGTTTGGGCATATTTTGATTGCGCTTCTTTTCGTCAAGATCAATGGGATTTTCACTTCCCTTCCAGCTTGAAAAAACTGGTGTTGACGAGGTTTAATCTGACATCCGATTTACTATCAAGAATTGGGAGACTACCCAACCTTCAAAAGCTGACTCTAGAAGAAGCAATCATCCAGGGGAAAGAATGGAACATGGAAGAAGAAGTCATTTTTGAGAATCTCAAATTGCTAATATTGGACTGGGTATCATTTTCTGAATGGAAGGTTGGAGAGGAATCATTTCCCGTGCTCGAGGAATTACATATAAAAAGATGTGATGAACTTATAGGGATCCCAGATAGTTTTGCGGATATTGCTTCATTAAAGTCTATCTCACTGTGGGGAAACCCTCAACTTGTAGAGTCAGCTCATGAGATTAAGCAATGTGTTGCTGAAACTATGGGAGAAGACAAGCTTGAGGTAACGTGCTTCGACGAGTGAGTTAGTGTATGAAATGGGATCATCTTAGGTCCTTATCTGGTAAAATCTGTAAGTATATACAAATTTATTAACTTCTTTCGTAAATTAAGCTCAGTATATTTTTTGTCATATATTTTAACCTATATAATCTTCTTTGCAGGGATAATATAAAGATTGGCCAGTACATCAACTTGTAGAGGCATCAAATGATGGACCGATCCTCAGACTTCTATGCCTTCTTCCAGCTGTTCTTTTACATTTCTTTTATTCCATTGTGCTTGAGCACTAAAAGAGGGCAGCCCAGTGCACTAAGCCTCCACTATGCACGGGGTCCGGGGAAAGACGGAACACAAAAGTCTATTGTACGCAGTCTTACCCTGCATTTCTGCAAGAGGACGTTTCCACGGCTCGAACCCGTCCTAGTCACACGACAACATCTTTACCAGTTATGTCAAAACTCCCCTTCAACTTTACCGTAACCTCCTAGTCACATGGTCACATTATGGTTAAGCACTTTTTTTCCAATTTGAACTTCTGTTCAAGTTTTTTTCTTTTTGGCGAGTAGAGGTGCTTATAGACAGCAGAGTTATCCTAAAAAACAATTATTGTATATGTTCCAAGCTTGATCTGTTTAGCTTCTTACTCTGACTATGATTCTTCCATTAATGACTCTTTAGTCACTTAAGAGTACATGATCTCAAATCTTAGCTTTCTCCCATATAGTTTTGAAACGTTTGGTGTTTTTCAAATAACATATTAACGTAAAAGGCAAGCCCGGTGCACTAAGTACCCACTATGCGCAGGATTCGGGGAAGGGCTGGACCACAGTGGTCTATTGTACGCAATCTTACACTGCATTTCTGCAAGAGGCTGTTTTTTAACTTATCAATGATAAAAGAATGGTTACATGTAGTTAAATCGGCATTTTGACTGAGACACAAACCAAAATTACTAGCAAAAGAAATAAAAAAAGGTATACTCACCTTCTGTCTGTTCATTCAATTATAGCTGAAAGTTGCTTTGATCATTCAGAAAAACATCCATCTTTTAGAAAGTTCTAAAGAAAAATATCAGAAGAAAGAAAAAGTAAAATTGTGAGGATTCATCATAAATTCACAAGAATCCAGGTGATGGACTGAAGTGAAAGGCAATCCCAGACAGAAGTAAATAATCATTTTGACTGCTGGCTCCTTCAAATTTATCCATTGCAGGAAACACTGGCACTGTTATATGATACTTTTGAACATTTAAGATTTCACCTTAGTTGACACTATATTGATGCCCACTTCATAGTCCCCGCCATGCTAAGTTGCTCGGACACGGGTGCGGATCTAGAGGTCGGATCCTTCGAGATGTAAATTCTAAGATTCGGGGATATGGATCCTAGTATGGATACAGGTGCGGGGATTCGGCTAAAATTAATTCAAAAAAAAATAAAAAAATAAAAATATCTCTAAATTTGTCAGAAATCTAGTGGAATACTTACTTATAGCTTGTAAAGTGTGGATTTCTTTTTTATTCTTAAGTTATAAATAAGTAAAGGATTGATGTCGTAGATAAGGTATGTTATTTTTTTAAAATTTATCCTAGTTTTGGTTTTGATTTGGGGAATCAAATTGTATGTTATATTAAATTTTTCCATCGGTTGTGGTTAAACTGTTAAAGTACCCAAAGGTGTTTGACCGAATTCGGTACGGATCCCATACCCACACCCATACTAGTGTCGTGTCGACACGGGTACAACACCTAAACTGAAGTGTCGGAGCAACTTAGCCGCCATGTACAAAATAAATTTGTATAGCTGATATAGACATTTTTTTCCTCCACGCATGGATAGTAGTAGATATACATGAATTAATTCGAACTCCCATGTGATAGAAAAAAGTAAAAGGTCCTGAAAAATTTTGATTTATGGTCGGAGTATTATCAAGTGTGTATTGCCGAGGGTGAACATATTTTTTTTCTGTTATTTTGGCTTTGCAAGTTCCTGTGTGCATTCTGTCCCGTTGTTTTCTTCAGATTATTTGTTTTTAGCCAGACTACAGGCTTCTGGGGAGATGGACGTTGTAAACTCATTCAAGTTGAGACGGACTCTCTGGTTTTTATACAGAAGCTGCACGGTGACCGGGCCTGAGGATCCACATTTCAATGGTATCATGCGAATCAAAGAGCTTATGAGAAGGGATTGGAGTTCGGAGGTGTGAAATCGAGACATATTTGGAGGGAAGGCAATGAGGATTTGTTTTTAAGAAAATTGTATGTGAAGGGAAGGCAATGAGGATTTGTTATTAAGAAAATTGTATGTGACAATTCTCCGATTATATCGTACTTTAGCTATTTTGGTCAAATACTAGAGTACCCAACATATCAGAATTCACCTCTGTTCACCATTGAATATATTAAAAAAAGATTAAATTTTTATCCGATTTACACGGTATGTGACCAGGATGTCACGGGTTCGAGCCATGAAAATAGCCTATTGCAGAAATGCAGAGTAAGGCGGCGTACGATAGACCCTTGTGGTCCAGCCCTTCCCTGGACTCCGCGCATAGCGGGAGCTTAGTGCACCGAGCTGCTCTTTGTTACACAGTAACACTTTGCGAGTGAAGTTGAATCCCTTTCTTGGATTCTCAAGATAGCTCAGTTTCTGGACATTAAATTAAAAAACCAAAGACAAATATCCACATGAAAAGAGAGAGAGAGAGAACTCATTGTTAATTAGTCATAGACAAAGCTCAACTTTATTCAATGATACTCAATAAGTAAGAACCTAACTGCTAAGTTAAATCCTCCACATCATTGAATAAATCAATTGCAGCAGAATGTTCTTTTTTTTTTTTCCTCTTCTCAAAAACTATCGGACAAGACGGACAAAAATGATGAAGAATGAAAACAAGAATAGTTTTGGTTGACAAACAATTCAAGCAACATCTTTTATTTATGTTGCCTGCCATTCTTTCTTGATTTCAAATGTGTAGTTGATCTCCAAATAGCACTTGTTATCATCATCAAGGAACTGAAACAAGTAAAAGAGGAAAAAATTTAATTAATATGCATAGAACAAAAATGAACAGGAACAGTACCCTGATATGGAATAAAGTTAGAGATTTAACTTATATACACTAAAATTTTAACTTGGTGGAGCATGTAACCTGCCTTGTTTTCCAGGTTACGAATCCCGACTTTTATGGTAATGTGTAATTATCATTTAGGTAACATAACAGTGTAAAATATCACGTATATTGCCAGTGTATAGAAGTTAAACTCTAAAGTTAGAGAACAACATGCAAACAACTGCAGTCTCAGTCAGTCCATAGTATTGAAGCACATAACATTCACCAAATTCATTCAGTAATAAATTTCCTGATTGTCCAGTAACTAAGGTCATGGACAATAACAGAAGATTTTCAGTTCTGGCATCAATGGCGGAGCCACCTTATGCTAAGGGGTGTAAATTCGCACTTAGTGTTGTCAAAGGCACGTTTAAGCCTGAAGCGAGGCTCAAAACATGTTGAGTGCTTCGCCTCGCTTTACGGGCGCGTCAGTGTCACATTAAGGCTCTAAAGCATACTTTTCCGTGCCAATGAATGTAATCCTAAAAAGGCAATATTAAACAATTGATATTTCACTTTATTGTTTTACTTAATTTTTTTGTCCATATATTTGTTATTCAAACTTATAATTATTAGTCTTGGACTAAGTCAAATAGTAGACACAGAATATGTTGAGAGCATGTAATGCAGAAGATAATCACCTTTGTCCTTGCTGAGTAAGATCCTCTTGCAAACATGCCAGAAGGGGTAGTATCCTCCGGCATTTCGTGTGTATAAGGCTCCAACTGAGGACTAAAGGCCCCAATCATTTGCTTCGTGCTGTCCACTGAAATTAGGTTTGTGAAAAAGGAAGATATTTGATCAGATACGTCATAAGTAGATGTCTTTAGCGGCACATTCAACATCAACGTGAGATAGAGACAGCAAAAGTATAGTACCTTTGATACCAGTTTTCCAAACTGTGTTCGTGTACTTGAGCCCAGTCACTATATTATTGCTGACTTGAAATGAGAATTTTAGGCTGTATTTGCTCCCTTCTTTCAGTGTAAACCATGGGCTGTGGGGTTTCCCGTCCTCGGGGATAGGCAGAACAATATCAGGTCTACCAGGAGACTTAATTTCAAGGCTCAAGATCTTCACGTCTGGATCCAGGGATTCTATAATTTTAAAGCAGTGGAGAAAAGGTCAGAATTTTCTGTTGAAATGCATCTTACATGAACACTCATCAAGATTTTAGTAATCTAAAAATGTCATCGAAAAGTTCTCAGGTGTCATAGAAGAAAATGGCATCAAGATTTTTCTTGACTGAAAAGCTCAGGCAATATGCTATGGAACATATCAAGTAGTCATATATTGCTCTAGGGCACAGAATATTATCAAATATAAATGTGACAAATATGAATCCACAGTTTGTTCTTTAATATGACAATCCAAAATGCAATCAAATCAATCAATTAATCAACTATGCCCCAATACCAAATCTTTTTGGTTCAGCTGTACAGATTCATCTGTATTCGTTTCGCTCCATTCAGATCAATTTCATTCCCATACTTAACATAACCAAAATGAAATCAAGCAAGAGAAATTGAATGAATTATATTTGCCTTATGCGCGATAAATGCAGGGAAAAGAAGAAGCTACCGTCCCATGAATCACATAAATCTTACTTCAATCTATTTTCTGGACTTATGCAAACCCCATATTATACAATATGTTAAATTGTCATTTTATCAAATCTCAAATTTCACAGGTTAGTTCAAGATACAACAACAACATACCCACTATTATCACATACCGTGGGGTCTGGGGAGGCTAGTTCAAGATAGAGTATTAAAAATGTTAGTGACAAACGAAGAAGAAATCTATATGTGGATTACTATTTTTGTTATATAGAGGAAATTCCACAAAGTTCATATGCAGCAAATCTTGAAACAAAAAGATTGTTTACTAATTACCTCCAACAGAATTGATATCCACACTTCCAAGAAGCTGCTCCTTCCACCTTCTCAAACTCTCATCATCCTAAAATGCCAAAATTTGCACAAATATAACCAAACATTAACAAAAGAGAGAGGCTTTTTTTAATTTTTGGCCCGTCGACCGAAGTTAATTACAAGCGCTAACCAACATATACAAAACATATACACTGATTATGTATATAATATGTGTATTATATGTATATTTATACTTTATATACAAAACATATACATTTGCCAACTATAGTTGGAAGGCAAAAAGATGCAATCTTTACAACAGCAACAAGAACAACCAATTCAGTGTAATACTATTAATGGGGACCGGGAAAGATAGAGTGTACGCAAACTTTACCCCTATCTTAATAAGTTAGAGAGGCTATTTTCGGACCCTCGGCTCAGAAAAAAAGATGCAATATTTAGATGGGAAAATTTGGAAAAAAGGTAGAAAAAAGCACCTTATCCTTTTCAAATTGTTCTTTGAGAGTGCATTGTGGACCCAACTCAATCTTGTTATTAGTTTCATCTTCTTCCTCATCCTCAGTAGTGTAAAGGGAACTCTCACTCATTTGTCTGCTTACATTTTTCTCACCAACAGGCTCATGTTCAATCTCAGAATCAGAATCAGCAATTGGAGTTTTTGTTCCCCCTTTAGTACCCTCCTTATCAGAATCCATGTTACTACTTTTAATTACAATTCTTGACAAGAAAAATGGGCTACTACTAGTCTTGTTCAAATGATGAGAATATAATAATATCAAGAAAAGAACAGAACTAGAAAAGCCACATGAATAAGAGACTCCAAAAAAAGAATCTCTTCTTTTATTTGAAAAAACAAGAAAATGGGGTCATTAAAAAAGTGGTTTAGGATGAGTGAAAATGAACAACAAAAAAAGAATCCCAAGAAAACAAATACCAAGAAAAAGGGATAATAGTGTTAAGAAGAAAAAGACAACAAGAAAATAAGAGACAAATATGGAGAAAGAATTGGGAGGTTTGTTTTAGAAAGCTGAGGTGTAGAAAAAGGAAATTGTAATGTGGTGATCCGAAAACTGTGAAAATGAAAATGAGTAATAATATAATAAGGGAGAGAAAGAAGGAGAAGAGAATGGTGGTGAGTACGTGAAGGTCACAAGGGTGTAGGATTTGGTGGATGATACAATACAAACCCCTTTGACTTCTTCATATTTAACAATCTTTTATTATGGTTATTCAATGGTGAGTTCAACATTATAAAATATTACAACACTACTATAATTTTGTGACAATTATAGTTGAATCTAATAGTAATACATATCATATGCCTAAACATTTAAAACATACTTAATTATATAAAGTGAGTGTGTCTTGTTGCATCTGGTACCACTATATTTTTTTTGGTTTCCGGTGTCCGGTACATTGCATTGGGATCCTACTAAATCCGAATTCGTGCTGGAATTTCCCATATTAGGGGTAAAGCGCTCCCTAACAAAGGGCGGCTCCATACCAGGGCTCAAATCCGAAATATCACGACCCAGATTTCTCATCCTCGGGAGTTGTGATGGCACCTACTAATGAAAGCTAGGCAAGCCAACCAATGAATTATTGCCATGATACCATTTTTTTTTTTAAATTTGTTAACAAATTAGAACCAACAATTAATAAACAATACTATAATTTAATAAGCGGAAGAATAAATTTCATGTTTAATAGTACTACTAATACCATCCCATAACAAACCGCCCAAGATTTGGTGTCACAACTTCACAGACTGTCTAAGAGTACTACAAATAAATGTCTGAAAGAAACAACAAAATACTGTCTCCGGAACTACATAAGAGAAGCAGGAAAATAGATAGAGGGAGACGCCAAGGCCTGCGGATGCCTGCAGGACTACTTCGTGTCGCCTGATGAACAAGAAGCAAAAAATCTCACTGCAGTTCGAACTCTGCAACACTGGGATCTGCACAAAAGAGTACAGAGTGTAGTATCAGCACAACCGATCCCATGTGTTGGTAAGTGCCTAGCCTAATTTCGGCGAAGTAGTGACGAGGCTAGGACCAGACTACCAAATAAACCTGTGCAGATAAATGATGTACAACGGAAAATAAAAACAGAAATATATATAGTCAAGGATGGGAGGGGGGAAACATGCTGCAGGAAAATACCAAATAACAACAAGAGGACAGCAGATAAATATATGGAACACCGCAATTCAATTATCAAAAAGAATCAGAAATCAACAAATGCACGGCATCACCCTTCGTGCTTTTGCTCTCGTCCTCACCATAAAATCAATATAAACTGCACGGCATCACCCTTCGTGCTTTTACTCTCATCCTTACCATAATAATAATATAATCGGCACGGAATGGTACGTCGTGCGGTACAGCATCACCCTTCGTGCTTTACACTCTTCCTCCCAAATAATGATAATAATACACGGCATCACCCTTCGTGCTTTAATACTCTCTTACCAAAATAATGCACGGCATCACCCTTTGTGCTTTATACTCTTCCTTATCCAAACAACAAACACAAACAATAAGGCAAGGAATAAATGAATCATAATAAAATTCCGGCAAGGGAACTTTTAAAGCTACAACGCCCTAGCAAGGGAACAACATTTAAAGCCACAACGTCCCGGCAACGGAGAAATAACATAATCCTCTTCTCATTTTCACATTTACTTCACAACTTGGTTCACAATTTGAGCCAATGATCTATAAAGTTCAATTTCCAATTATAATTTCACATATCACTTTGCAACTCGAGCCAACGCTCTTCAATATATAAATACCAATATTTTTCCCACAGACCTTGCTCAACAATAGCAATTACCATATTAAACATGAACAATACAAATGGAGTCACATTAATCACAACATAAGACTCACAGGCATGCTTGATACCAACATATAGATACTCGTCACCATGCCTATACATCGTACTCAACACATAACACATAGCATATAAAACCAAACTCTTATTCCTTCAAGTTAAGGTTAGACCAAACACTTACTTCGATGCTACGAAAATAATTCAAGCCTCAACTATCGCTTTACCTCTTGATTCCACTACCAATTTGCTCGTATCTAGTCACAAGTTACTTTATTACATCAATAAATGCTAAATAAACCAATCCTAATGCATGAAAATAAGTTTTCTAAAGTTTTTTTCCCAAAAAGTCAAAAATTGACCCCAGGCCTACATGGTCAAAACCCGAGGTTCGAACCAAAACCCGACTACCCATTCACTTACGAACTCAAATATATAATTTATTTTGAAATCGGACCTCAAATCGAGGTCTAAATACCCAAAATTTAGAAAAATTAGGTTCAACCCAAAACACCCAATTTACCCCATCAAAATCATTGATTTTGAGTTGAAATCATGTGAAAAGATGTTAAGGATTGAAGAAAACTAGTTAGAAACAACTTACAATCGATTTGGAGAAGGAGTTGCCTTTGTAAAATCGCCCTAGAGTATTTAGGTTTTGAGAAGATGTGAAAAATGGTTAAAAATTTGTCTAAGTGTGGATTTTACAGGTCTCTGATGTCGCAATTGCGACCAGGGTTCACAATTGCAAACCCAGACTCTGCTAAGCTCGCACTTGCGAAGAATCATTCACACTTGCGATTTCGCTTTTGCGATAATCTCGTCGCATTTGCGACCCAAGGTAGCTCAGGTCGTCTTCACATTTTGCGATGAAACTTCGCATTTGCGAAGCCTGCAGACCTGCAACATACTAGTTGAAAACCTGCAACTTCCGAAGTCCTATTTCACTCCGTGGCCTATCCAAAATTCACCCGAGCCCTCGGGGCTCCAAACCAAACATGCACGCAAGTCCAAAAACATCATACGGACTCGCTCGTGCATTCAAATCGGCAATATAACATCAACAACTATGAATTTAGCATCAAAATCATGAAATTACTTAATACATCAAATTTACTAAGTTTCTCAAATAAGGTTCGATTCACGTTATTTCAAGTCTGTTTCTTATCAAATTTCACAAACTCAACTTAAATCACATATAAGACCTGTACTGGGCTCCAGAACTAAGATACGGACCCGATACTATCAAATTTCAAAGACATTCCATTTTTAAAAACTCATGTATTTTTTAGAAAATAATTTTTTCAAAAATTTATTTCTCGGGCTAGGGACCTCGGAATTCTATTTCGGGCATACGCCCAAGTCCCATATTTTCTTACAGACCTCCCGGGATCGTCAGAACACGAATCTGGGTCCGTTTACTTAAAATATTAACTGAAGTCAACTTAAATTTATTTTAAAGGCAAAATTTATTATTTTTAACATATTTTCATATAATGGTTTTCCGGCTATACGTCCGGACTGCACACGCAAATCGAGATGAGTTAAAAAGGAGGTTTTTAGGCCTTAGAATACTGAATTTGTTTCTAAAACAAGTGATGACCTTTTGGGTTATCACATCCTCCACCTCTAAAACAACCGTTCGTCCTCGAATGAACATAAGAAGGAAGTACTTGAGTCGGGGAAAAGATGGGGATAACGGCTTCGCATATCGGACTCGGACTCCTAAGTTGATGCCTCAGTAGGCTGACCTCTCCACTGAACACAAACAAAAGAAAAACTCTTTGATCTCAACTGACGAACCTGTCGGTCTAGAATAGCTATCGACTCTTTCTCATAGGACAAGTCCTTGTCCAACTGGACAATGCTGAAGTCTAACATGTGGGATGGATCGTCGTGATACTTTCGAAGCATGGACACATGAAACACTGGGTGCATGGCTGATAAGCTCGGTGGCAACGCAAGTCTGTAAGCCACCTCTCCCACTCGATCAAGAATCTCAAATGGACCAATGAACCTAGGGCTAAGCTTGGCCTTCTTTCCAAATTCATCATACCCTTCATAGGCGACACCCGAAGCAATACCCGCTAACCGACCATGAATGCCAAATCATGAACCTTATGGTCGACATAACTTTTTTTCCTGGACCGAGCTGTACGAAGCCTATCCTAAATTATCCTGACCTTGTCCAAGGCATCCTGTACTAGATCCGTACCCAATAACCGAGCCTCTACCGGCTCAAACGATCCAACCGACGACCGGCACCGTCTACCATACAAATCTGTATAAGGAGCCATCTGAATACTCGACTGGTAGTTGTTGTTGTAGGCAAACTCTGATAAAGGAAAGAACTAATCCCACAAGCCTCCAAAGTTAATAACACAAGCTCAGAGCTATCCTCCAAAATATGAATAGCCCGCTCGGACTGTCCGTCCGTCTGAGGATGAAATGTTGTGCTCAACTCAACCCGTATGCTCAACTCTCGCTGAACTGCTCTCCAAAAATATGATCTGATATGATATACACGGGCACACTGTGAAGACGAACAATCTCCCGGATATAGATCTCAGCTTACTTCTCGGAAGAATTGGAGACTGCTACCGGAATGAAATGTGCTGACTTGGTCAGCCTATTAACAATAACCCACACTGCATAGAACTTCTTCTGAGTCTGTGGGAGCCCAACAACGAAGTCCATAGTGATTCGCTCCCACTTCCACTCAAGAATCTCAATCTTCTGGAATAGACCACCAAGTCTCTAATGCTCGTACTTAGCATGCTGACAATTCAAACGCCGAGCCACATACGCAACAATGTCCTTCTTCATTCTCCTCCACCAATAATAATGCCACAAATCCTGATACATCTTGGTTGCACCCGGATGAATAGAGTACCGGAAACTATGGGCCTCCTCTAGAATCAACTCCCAAAGTCCATCCACATTAGGCACACAAATACGACCCTGCATCCTGAAACTCCATCATCTCCTAGTGTGACCTGCTTGGCATCTCCGTGTTGCACCATGTCTCGGAGGACACAAATATGAGGATCATCATACTGCCGATCTCGGATACGCTCCAATAAAGAAAAACGAGCAACTATGCAAGCTAATAAACGGATAGTCTCGTAAACATCCAACCTCACGAAATGATTGGCCAAGGCCTGGACATCCAAGGCAAGCGGTCTTTCACCGACCGGAATGTACGCAAGACTGCCCATACTAATTGACTTCCTACTCAAAGCATCGGCCACCACATTGGCCTTTCCCGGATGATATAAAATAGTGACATCATAGTCTTTTAACAGTTCCAACCACCTTATCTGCCTCAAATTTAGCTCCTTCTGCTTGAACAAGTATTGCTAACTCTTGTGGTCCATGAATACCTCACATGCCACGTAATACAGATAATGCCTCCAAATCTTCAGCGCGTGAACAATGGCTGCTAACTCTAAATAATGGATTGGATAGTTCTTTTCATAAATCTTCAACTGATGTGAAGCATAAACAATGACCTTGCCATTCTGCATCAACACTGCACCAAGCCCAACACGAGATGCATCACAATAAACTGTATATGGGTCTGAACCTGTGGGCAAAACCAACATTGGCGCCGTAGTCAAAGCTGTCTTGAGCTTCTGGAAGCTCGCCTTTCACTCATCCGACAACCTAAATTGGGCACCCTTCTGAGTCAACCTAGTCATCGGGACCGCAATAGATGAAAACCCTTCCACGAACCGACGATAATAGCATGCCAAACCCAAGAAACTCCGGATCTCTGTAGCTGATGTGGGTCGAGGTCAGTTCTTGACTGCCTCTATCTTCTTTGGATCTACTTGAATACCCTCTTCTAAGACCACATGACCCAAGAAAACAACTGGACTCAACCAGAACTCACACTTCAAAAACTTAGCATACAACTGACTATCTCTCAGAGTCTGAAGAACCACTCTCAGATGTTGCTCATGCTCCTCCTGACTGCGGGAATAAATCAAGATATCGTCAATGAAGACTATCACGAACGAATCTAAGTAAGGCATGAACACTCGGTTCATCAAATCCATGAAAGCTGCTGGGGCATTCGTCAATCCGAATAACATCACCAAGAACTCATAATGTCCGTACCGAGTATGGAAAGCTATCTTAGGGACATCGGATGCCCTAATTTTCAACTGATGGTAGCCAGATCTCAAGTCAATCTTAGAAAACACTTGGGCACCTTGAAGCTGCTCGAACGAATCCTATTTTCTCGGCAATGTGTACTTATTCTTGATTGTGACCTTGTTCAATTGCCAGTAATCTATACACATTCTCATAGATCCGTCCTTCTTCTTGACGAACAACACCGGCTCACCCCATGGAGATACATTGGGCCTGATGAAGCCCTTATCAAGAAAGTCTTGCTACTGCTCCTTCAACTCTTTCAACTCAGGCGGGGCCATATGATATGGCGAAATAGAAATGGGCTGAGTGCCTGGAGCCAGATCAATGCCAAAATCAATATCCCTGTCGGGTGCCATACCCAGCAAGTTTGAAGGAAATACCTCAGGAAATTCACGGACAACAAGCACAAAATCAATAGAAGGAACCTCGGCACTAGAATCACGAACATATGCCAAATAGGCCAAACACCCCTTCTCAACCATTCGCTGAGCCTTCATGTATGAGATAACACTACGGGTAGAATGACCAGGAGTCTCTCTCCAATCTAAACGAGGTAAACTTGGACCGTCTTGGCATGAAAATCCAAGATGGCATGGTAAGGTGACAACCAGTCCATCCCAGTATAATATAAAATCAACTATGTCTAACAGTAGTCTCAAGACCCCCAATCACAACCACGCAGGAACGATGAACACGATCTACCATAATAGAATCACCCACTGGGGTGGACACATAAATACGAGCACTTAGAGAATCATTGGCCATGACCAGATACGGTGCAAAATAAGATGACACGTAAGAGTATGTAGACCCTGGATCAAATAACACTGAAGCATCCCTACTACAAACTAGAACCATACCTGTGATGACTGCATAGGAAGCTTCAGCCTACGGCCTAGCTGGAAGAGCATAAAATCGGGGTTGGGCCCCACCACCCTAGACTATATCCTGGCCTCCACCTCTAGCGGCTTGAGCTCCACCTCTAGCACCTCTACCTCCACCTCTAGCACCTCTATCCCCACCTCTGGATGGCTGGGCAGGCTGTGGAACCCTCAGTGCCGTAACCATGGCACAGGAACCCGAATGCTGAGAGCTGCCCGATGCTCGAGGACAAAATCTAGCAATGTGACCCGTATCACCACAAGTATAACAAGTCATTGGCTATTGATACTGCTGACCCTGACGACCTGAATGGCCACTCCGAAAACTCTGGAGTGGCGATGCACTGATAGGAGCTGGTGGTGCACTGTACGATTGCTGATCAGAATACTGCATGTGAGAACCACGGTCACCTGAAGCACCGTGAGAAACCTGAAGCGCCGACTAAAAAGGCCTAGGAGAATGGCCTCTACCATACGAATCCCTGCCTCCAGACGAGGCACCACTGAATCTGCTTGAATGACGAGGCCTCTTGTCAGAGACCACCCCCCTGTGACAAACCCATCTCAACTCTTCTGGTCACATTGGTCGCCTCCTTAGCCATCTGAAGTCGAATGGGTTGGATAAATCCCTCAATTAACCTCCTCACTCTCTCTTTCTCTATCAGTGGGAAGTACAAGTAGAGCATGACGGGCCAACTCGATAAACATGGTCTCATACTGAGTAACAGTAATGGAACCCTGCTGGAGGCACTCAAACTGCCTCCGATAGATCTCTCTCTGAGTAACGGGAAGAAACTTCTCCAAGAATAGCTGAGTAATCTACTTCCAAGTCAAAGCTAGTGATCCGGCTGATCTAGCCAAACAGTAATCTCTCCACCAAGTCTTGGCGGATCCAGATAAGCAAAAAGTAGCAAAATTGACCCCATTGGTCTCCGCTATCCCCATGTTCCAGAGAACCTCGTGACAACTGTCCAGATAATCCTGGGGATACTCAAAAGATACACTACTGAAAGTGGCAGTGAAGAGCTTTGTAAACCTATACAATCTCTATAAGGCATCGGCAATCATAGCTGCCCCATCACCAGTCTGGGCTACCATACCCGGTTGAACTGCTCCAACTGGCTGAGCTGCTGGAGTCTGAAACTAGGGAGCCACCTGCTCCGGAGTGCGAGTAGCAGGAGTTTGGGCCCCTCCTCCAGCCTGAGAGACGGTTGGTGCTACAAGAAGCAAGCCTACTTGGGTGAAACTCTCCATGAGGCCCACTAGATGCACCAGAGCATCTTGAAGTACTGGGGTAGCAATAAACCCCTCTGGGACCTGAGCCGAGCCCACCGTAGCTGTCTGGGCTGGAACCTCCTCGTCAAACTCAACCGAGGCTCCGTCTCTGGTGCTGCTACCCCAAGCTGAGCTATGCCCCCACCTCAGCCTCTAGCGCGGCCTCAAACTCGCCTTCTGCCCCTCGTGGGAGCTGCTGGGGGCTCAGGCTGCTGATCAGCTGACGAGAAAGCGCGTGTTCTCGGCATCTGCGAAAGAACAGAGTAGAATTTAGTTAGTTATTGAGAAACCAACCGCACGACAGGAAAGAATAGACGTGAAGTTTTTCCTAATTCTGCAGCCTCTAGTGGATAAATACAGACTTCAGACTCTACTAAGCTTGTCTGTGAATTGTGATACCTATGTAACCTAGAGCTCTGATACCAACTTGTCACGACCCGAATTTTCCAACCTCGGGAGTCGTGATGACACCTACTAGTGAAAGCTAGGCAAGTCAATCAACTGAATTATTGCCTTGACACCATTTTTTTTAAATTCGTTAACAACTTAGAACCAACAATTAATAAACAATATAATTTAACAACAAGGAATAAATTTCATGTTTAATAGTACAACTTATACCATCCCATAACAAACCACCCAAGATTTGGTGTCACAACTTCACAGATTGTCTAAGAGTACTACAAATAAAGGTCTGAAAGAAATAACAAAATAATGTCTCCAGAACTACATATGAGAAGCATGACAATAGATAGAGGGAGATGCCAAGGCCTGCGGATGCTTGCAGGACTACCTCGGGTCGTCTGATGAACAAGAAGCAAAAAACCTCACTGCGGTCCAAACTCTGCAGCACTGGGATCTGCACAAAAGAGTACAGAGTGTAGTATCAGCACAACCAACCCCATGTCCTGGTAAGTGCCTAGCCTAACCTCGGCGAAGTAGTGACGAGGCTAGGACCAGACTACCAAATAAACTTGTGCAGATAAATAATGTACAACGAAAAATAAAAATAGAAATATATATATAGTCAAGGATAGGAGGGGAAACATACTGCGGGGAAATACCAAATAGCAACAAGAGGACAGCAGATAAATATTTGGAACACTGCAATTCAATTATCAACAAGAATCAGAAATCAACAAATGCACGGCATCACCTTTCAATCTTTTACTCTCGTCCTCACCATAAAATCAATATAAACTACACGGCATCACCCTTCGTGCTTTTACTCTCATCCTCACCATAATAACAATATAATTGGCACAAAATGGTACATCGTACGGCACAACATTACCCTCGTGCTTTATACTCTTCCTCACAAATAATAATAATAATACACGGCATCACTCTTCGTGCTTTAACACTCTCTTATCAAAATAATACACGGCATCACCCTTCATGCTTTACACTCTTCCTCACCCAAATAACAAACACAAATAATAAGGCAAGGAATAAATGAATCATAATAAAACCCGGCAAGGGAACAACATTTAAAGCCACAACGTCCCGGTAAGGGAACAACATTTAATGCCACAAAGTCCCGGCAAGGGAGCAATACCATAATCCTCTTCTCATTTTCACATTTACTGCACAACTTGGTTCATAATTTGAGCCAATTATCTATGAATTTCAATTGCCAATTATACTTTCACATATCACTTTGCAACTCCAGCCAACGCTCTTCAATATACAAATACCAATATTCTTCCCACAAACCTTGCTCAACAATAACAATTACCACATTAAACATGAACAATACAAATGGAGTCACATTAATCACAACATAAGACTCGCAGGCATGCTTGACACCAACGTATAGATACTCGTCACTATGCCTATACGTCGTACTCAACACATAACACATAGCATATAAAACCAAACTCTTATTCCCTCAAGCTAAGGTTAGACCAAACACTTACTTCGATGGCACGAACACAGTTCAAGCCTCAACTATTGCTTTACCTCTTGATTCCACCACCAATTTGCTCGTATCTAGTCACAAGTTACTTAATTACATCAATAAATTCTAAATGAACCAATCCTAATGCATGAAAATAAGTTTTCTAAATTTTTTTCCAAAAAGTCAAAAATTGGCCCCAGGACCCACATGGTCAAAAGCCGAGGTTCAAACCAAAACCCGACTATCCATTCATATACGAACTCAAATATATAATTTATTTTAAAATCAGACCTCAAATCGAGGTCCAAATCCCCAAAATTTTAAAAACCTAGGTTCTGCCCAAAATACCCAATTTACTCCATAAAAATCATTTCTTTTGAGTTAAAATCATGTGAAAAGATGTTAAGGATTTAAGAAAATTAGTTAGAAATAGCTTACAATCGATTTGGAGAAGGAGTTGCCTTTGAAAAATCGCCCTAGAGTTTTTAGATTTTGAGAAGATGTGAAAAATGATTAAAAATTCGTCTAAGTGTGGATTTTACAGGTCTCTGATATCGCAATTGCGACCAGGGTTCGCAATTGCAAACCCAGACTCTGCTAAGCTCGCATTTGTTAAGAATCATTCATATTTGTGATTTCGCTTTTACGATAATCACGTCGTATTTGCGACCTAAGGCAGCCCAGGTCGTCTTCGCATTTGTGATGAAACTTCACATTTGCGGTCTCGCATTTGCAAACCAGGCTTCGTATTTGCGAAACCTGCAGATCTGCAACATACCAGCTGAAAACCTGCAACTTCCTAAGTCCAATTTTATTCCGTGGCCTATCCAAAACTCACCCGAGCCCTCGGGGCTCCAAACCAAACACGCGTACAAGTCCAAAAATATCATACGGACTCGCTCGTGCATTCAAATCACCAAAATAACATCAACAACTATGAATTTAGCATCAAAATCATGAAATCACTTAAGACATCAAATTTGCTAAGTTTCTCAAATAAGGTTCGATTCACGTCATTTCAAGTCCGTTTCTTACCAAATTTCACATACTCAACTTAAATCACATATAAGACCTGGACCGAGCGCTGAAACCAAGTTACGGGCCGATACCATCAAATTTCAAACACATTCCCTTTTTAAAATCTCATGTATTTTTCAGAAAATAATTTTCTTCAAACATTTATTTCTCTGGCTAGGGACCTCGGAATTCGATTTCGGGCATACGCCCAAGTCTCATATTTTTATACGGATCTTCCGGGATCGTCGGAATATGGATCCCGGTCCGTTTACTCAAAATATTGGCCGAAGTCAACTTAAATTTATTTTAAAGGCAAAATTATTATTTTTTACAGATTTTTATATAATGGCTTTTCGGCTACGTGCTCGGACTGCGTACGCAAATAGAGGTGAGGTAAAAAGGAGGTATTTAGGCCTTGGAACACTGAATTTGTTTCTAAAATAAGTGATGAATTTTTGGGTCATCACGCGAAACCTCTAGTTAAGGATGAAGGAATACTTACCACTCCACCGTAACTTTTATTGGTCTAGTACCATTAAATTATATAGTACACAGTATATCTAACCATTAATATTAATTTTTGTCCAAAAATACTACATGTAAATACAAAAAAAAGAAAAAAATCTATCGGAAAAATTATACTATATGTAATACAACAAAGAAACTTTTCTTCAAAATCACATCGTAAAAGCCATTTATTATCTTTTTTAGGTTGAGTAGCATGTATTTGGATTTAGAAAGTATCTGCAGGTGACGCTATCTGAAAATAATATAAAATAAATAAGTATCAATTTGGATCAAAAAGTAAAATGTTAAAACGTCACAATTTAAATACGTACTTACGTATAAACTAAATTGTATTATAATAAGCTGATATATCTTCTTCTTTTTTTAAAATAGGAAATATTTTATATGTCGCCATTAAGGAATATTATGGGGGGGGGGTCCTTCATGGACTATGATCTTGATTGACTAGGGAAAATCTAGGTGGTAGGCTACTACCTGCTAAGTTAAGGCTTACATGGGAATCCAATAGAGTTGAGTTGGATGATGCATCAACATTGGTACTAGTAGTAGTTATAGCAATAGTGACAGAATTATCAAAAAGAACAAAATCCTTCAGTGATTCTGCATTTGTAAGAACGTGGCTGAATAGTTAACGTTAGCTTGGGTTGATTCATGCTTTGCTAGCTCGTGTGCAACTTGGTTGCCTTCACGGTAGATGTATTGGATTGATGGATTCCCTAACTTCCTCATCCAGTATCTACAATCAGAGATAATATTAATATGATGATTATAAGTATCTGACTCCAGGAGATCAATAATATTGGTAATGTTTGTTTCTATTACTAGGTGTGGCTAGTTGTTTTCCATAGCTAGTTGAAGTCCATGTTTTAGAGCCTGGAACTCTATGGCAACCGGGGTAGGGCCATTTATAGCCTTACTATAACTAAGAATCCATTGTCCTTGGGCGTATCTGAAGATTCCTCCAATACTACCTATTGAGTATTTGTTACGGAATGAGCCATCAATATTTAGTTTAATATGATTCGCATGAGGGGTATGCCAGCGAACATTGCTGTTATTAATAAAAGGCGATCTAGTAGGGGGTTGATGGCACAGTGCTTATATTCTAGGGCTCGTACATAGACGAGATGACTGGAAAGGGTGTTGTTGATGTGGTTGAAAATATTGTTATTCCTATTGGTCCATAAAAGCCGAAGTGCAATTGGAAGGAGCTCTTCCCAGGTTAAGGAATGATTAAGGATATGAGGAAGTTTGTCTTAGGGCATCAAGCCAGTGTATGTTAAGGATGTCAAGTATGTTAATGTTGAGGCCAATATTGTTCCAGAAGTGAATTGCATGTGGGCAATAAAGGAACAGATGGGTGATAGTTTCCTCTCCTTGACAACAAAGAGAGCAAGTAGGGTCAATTTGCATACCAATGTGGTTGAGGTAGAATATAGTTTCCTCTCCTTGACAACAAAGAGAGCAAGTAGGGTCAATTTGCATACCAATATGGTTGAGGTAGAATTTTGTTGGAAGTCTATTATGCATACATTGCCATAGGAAATGCTTGATTTTGTTTAGGGTATTTGATAAGTTAGGATTTTACCATGATTATGCCCCTACTTGCTATTGCTTTGATTACAAATTGCTACAGAATAAACCCAAAATACTTACAAGTTATGCTTGATTGCAGGTTTGAGCGATAAGGTGACAAATGTCAAAGATCGGCTCAAAATGGAGTGAAACCTGCCAAATGTCAAAGACCAAATGAAGTTGAGGAACAGGAAGATCTAGCGCGGACCGTATTGATATGCCACGCGGTCGCGCTAGGAGATTCAGAGAATGATCAATTGCTGTTGTAAGCCATACGGCCACGCTACAATTCTGCATGGTCCGTGCCAAGGAGATTCAGAGACCCACCAATGCAGGCTAAAGTCCCACGCGGCCGCGCTACATATCATTGCGGTCCGCGTGGATGAGAATCAGAGAATTGGAATTTTGGGAATTAAGGCCACTGGGGTTCAGAGAACTGGAGAATTTGGCCAAGTCAAGCCACGCGGCCGCGCTACATTGTTGCGCGGTTCATGTTATTTACCATCGCAGCCGCGCTTCACTTTTGTGCGGTCCGTGCTGACCCCGCGGTGGTATTTTTGTCCAGTTTTTCCTGCCCGGTATAAATAGAGAATTTTACCATTTTTAGGTTAAGTTTTATGTTTTGAACACAGTTGCGCTCGTAAGACTAAATATTGTTGCCCTTTTCGGCGCTTTTACTCTTCATTATTGTAGATTCTACTTAGTAATCAATTAATATGTTTATTTCATCATCTATTTATTTTTTTTCTTCTTTAATTATGTCTAGCTAAACCCATTAGCTAGGGTTGTGGCTCAACCCTAGTGTGGGTAGTTAATAGGTGTTGCATTATAGGGTGAGATTGAGATTGGGTGTTTGTTATTTGGGTTAATTTTGTATTTCAATCTAGAATTTGTAGTTGCAAACATGAATTCAAAGTTTTGTATGCCTAACTCTTCTTGAGAAAGAGAGTCTATGATCCTAAAGTTGACCCAACAAGGAATTGGGATGGACCCATGAGAATGGTAGTCCCAATTAACGGGTTAAACCTCGAGAGTGTAATTACCCTACTTGAACCCTAGTTGCTTGGTCAAATTGGCCTACCCAATTGGTCTCGAGAGAGTCAATTGAGAAAAATCGTTCTCTCTACCGAGATGTGTGATAATGAATACACTTGTGCAACAGTTATAGCATAAGCCTCAAATATATCAATCTTCCCTTAGTAACTCCTACCCGTTAGCTAGCCACCTAGGTAGTGTCATGACCCTAGTGCCTTTCCTCATATTAAATACAACTTAGCAATATTCTCCTAGCATAATTTAGTTTTAATCATTAGTTTTACAAGAGTAGTTTAAAAAGAAAACCCAAGAATGTTTGAAGTGACATTAGAAGCACAACCGCAATTCTAGGCTAGACAGACATTCTAACTCCATTACTAGGTCCCTATGGAAATTCGACCCCGAACCACTATTCGGGTAAAATTTATTGCTACCCGCTCTTCCTACCATTGCGTAGTGTCGAGTTGGCATTGATCAGTATTAAGCCTCCAGATGCTATCAAAGGAAGAAGGGATTGTTGAAGAGCAAGCGGGGTGGAGAAGGGGCATTATCGATTTTGTAGAAAAGTCTCCATTAGAGTTTTAAAACAATAGAGACAGTCAGTGGAGTTATTATTAAGAGAGAGATTTGTGGATAAGATAAGATTCCTGATTTGCTGGGGTAAATCAAAGAAAAGATTGGATAGATCCCAGCAGGAATTTTTCCATACGTCACTAATTTTTTTGTGAGTATCATGAGGAGATAATGGTCCAGAAACCATACTGTGTAGAGGTTTATTATTAGGAAGCCAAATGGAATTCCAGAAGTCTACATATGTGCCATTACCAACACTCCAAGAAATTCCTTTTGAGCAAAGATTCCAACCAGTAAGGATGTTGCGCCAGATAATGGAGCAATTTTTAGCATTAGTGCGGTTACTATACTTACTAATTAGGATACTAGCCCATAGATTGGAGGGTTGGATGAATAAACGCCATGCAAGGCTAGCTAGAAGAGATAGGTTTTTGTGAGATAATCTATGAATGCCTAGACCTCCTTTATCTTTTGGCAGGGTGACTGTGTCCCATTTAACATAATGGATAGGTTTTTGTGAGATAATCTATGAATTCCTAGACCTCCTTTATCTTTTGGCAGGGTGACTGTGTCCCATTTAACATAATGGATTTTCCTCGATAGAATGGTGGAGCCCCATAAAAAGTCTCTTTGTATATTGTTAAAACATTTCTGAATAGTTGGAGATAGGAGGAAGTATTGCATGGAGTGGTTTGGAAGAGCGTTCAGGGTTGTTTTGTTTAGGGTGGCTCTTCCAGCCAAAGAAAGGAAGTTAGTTTTCCAATTTGCAAGGCGGTTATTCAAATTATCTATGAGGTAACGAAATCAGAATTCTTAGGTCGGCGATTAAGAATGGTGAAACCAAGATACTTCCCAAAGTTGACACTAGTGGTAATGTTCAAGATAAAAGTGGAAATATTTTTTGAGGATTGATTGCAATTTTTAGAGCAAAGATTTTGGATTTAAGAAAGTTAATTTTTTGCCCTGAAAATTGGCTAAAGAGAGATAGGCAGTGATGGATAGAATGAATAGATTTTTCATTTGCTTATGCCATTAAAGTGAGATCATCGACAAAGAATAGATGAGAGAGAGAGAAGAGGGGAAGAGGGGTTTCAGTTTGATGGGGTCCCAAAGCGCAATATCTACTTGGTAGTTTATATAAGTGGAGAGGAGTTCCATGCGTAAGATGAATATATAAGAAGACATTGGATCTCCTTATCTAATCCCCCTTGAAGGATTAAATAATTTGGTCTTAGAGTCATTTACTAAGACAGCAATTTTTGAGGTAATAATGCAAGTCATAATTAGTTTAGTAAATTTTGGAGGGAATTTAAAGAAGTTGAGGGCTCTATAGATGAATGATCATTCCAGTCTATCAAAGGCCTTTTCTAGGTCAATTTTAACAAGGATCTTTCCTTTAGAGCCTGTGATTTTTTGGAAGTGGTTGATGATTTCCTGAATAATTATGGCATTGTCACTAGCTCGTCTACCTCTAAGGAAGATTGATTGGAAAGGACTAATGAGTTTTCCTAGGAATGATTTTATTTTATTGGCAATAATCTTGGTGATTATTTTGTAGATAGTATTACATAATCCAATAGGTCTGAAATTTTTAAGATCATTAGCGTTAGAAATTTTTGGAATAAGATATAAGTAGGTATGATTAATAACCTCGGGGAATGATTGGTTGGTGAAGACTTTGTGACAGAATTCAAGGATTGGCACCTTAACAAGGTTCCAAAAGTTTTGATAAAAGAATGGATAAATGTCATCCAATCTGGGTGACTTAAAGGGTTTTATGGACCAAACAGTTTTTATGATCTCTTGGTCTTGAAGAGGCTTATCTAAGGGTGAGAGATTTATGTTATTAGTGGATAAGGGATAGTGAGTGGTGTCTTTAAGGCTTGTAAATGGATGATTAGTTTGGAAGAGGATCTCAAAATAAGTAGCCTCATGATCGATGATGCAGTCTTGACTAGTGATCCAATTGCCATCCTCGTCCTTAAAGAAGTTAATTCTATTGATACGCCTTCTATTTAGGACATTAATATGAAAGAATTTAGTGGCAGCACCACCTTGGTTTAACCAATTTATATGCGACCTAATTTTCCAATGTTCTTTTTCTAATCTAAGAAGATTATTATAATCATTAAGGAGACTAATTTCGAGGTTCTTAAGGAAGGAGCTAGTAGGATACTGGGGGAAACTTTGAATGCCATTGATTCTAGCTAAAAGATTCCTTTTATTAAAAATTACGTTGCCAAAAGTGTTACTAGCCCAGATTCTAGTTTGTTCCCTAAACCTGTTTAAACCTTCAATAAAATTATTACCCTGCCAACTGTCTTGGACGATTTTGCCAAAGTTTGGATGGGAACACAAATATGTTTCTAACTTGAAATCCTTTTGGGAGCTTCTCCCAGAAATATTATTGAGATTAATTAGTAGGGGGTTATAGTCTGAATATATTCGAGGTAGATGGGTGACAACAGTGTTAGGGTATTTTTCCAACCAAAGGTTATTGCTAAAATACCTCTCTCAAGAGGAAAAATGGGATGGTAGAGCTATTAACCATGCTAGCATTTCTCCATTTATCTCCTGTATCAACCATTGCAACCTCATGGACTTGGGTTTTAAAGACCCTAAATACACATGGTCTAATCTTAGGCGAAGAAGCTCTGGTCTTATTCTTATATCAATATCAAAACCAATACTTAAGCCTACATTACGTGTATAATAAGTAAACTTTTTCTTATAATTCCTTTTCTGAATGAGTTAATATTAGTATTTGATGTCAATATTGAATTTCAACATTTGAACTAGAGAAAAATACTGAAATGCTGGTTTGCAAGGTTTTTCCAAGTGAAATAATAGTTGTCATTCACATACCACAAACTATTTTAAGTGAAATTTAGGTCTAAACAAAACTTCTTAAAATAGTTTTTCAACTTTAATTTTAAGTAATCTTTCTCATCTCATATATGGTCCAAAATAGAGGGGAGTTCTTATGTTTTGAGTGTTTAAAAAAATTGAAGGATTGAGTTTGAAAATCTTCAAAAAAATTATTTCTAAAAAAAATATCTCAAACAAATAGTAATTCTTTTGAAAACTCAAAAACTATAAGTTTGTAAACTTATTTTTCAGAAAACTTCAACAAATATTGGGGGTTTGCCGGGGAGTCCGAAACCAAAATGTGGTTCTTTTGGACTCAAAGAACAAAAATATGTGGAAAAAAATATAGTGACCAAAATATATATAGCATTTTTTTTAAAGACGTTATACCTTAACGCATTAGAGCCATTCTCTAGAGTCATCCACAAGCTTCAATTAGCATGATCAAATGAACCGAACAATCCGCGCCTCATTAGTACTCCGACACCGCAAAATGTAACCTCATCCCAATACAACCAAGCAACTTCCTACTCTATGCACCAAGCATTCCTTACCAACAACAACTCAAGTCATTCCCCGATTCTCATACAGCCATAAAGCATAACATAACCTTTATTGAAATTTCCTTTACTCGAGCCATAACTGATTCACAAATACGACTCGAACTGGAACTATCATAGCACATAACCGTGCAATCAACTATTCAAAGCAGACTCGCCCACTTGGCTCGAAGCCATAGATTAAAACGCACCATAACTCATAACGAAATATACTCTATTACTGCCATAATTCCGTAGTGAGGTTAAACTCAATCCTTCATAAGCTCGTGAAACACAGATCATTTAGTACTTTAAATCTTCTGCAAATCTCGCATTCACTCTCATAACAGTTAAACCCACTCTCTTACGCGACCCAAATTTAAATTCCAACACATATATTATACTTGTAAATGAGATTTTCTAACAGACAACATAAGGATCACGCAACCTCAGAACGCTCAGCAGGATATAACCCATATGTTTTGCCTCCAACTAACACTTCTGTTCTCACGACCCAAAATTCACAAAGGGTCATGGTGGCGGCGGACACCTCTGTCAGGCCAGCCAACTAACTCATCAATTAATTCCTCTTTTAATACTTTTGAAAATCTACGGTCTTTGCTTCTATTTCACATATAATAAGATCATTTTCCTGAATTCAAACTTAAATAAAACCAATTGGTACAAAGATTTACCGAAACCATCCCAGAAACCTGGTGTCACAAGTGCATGAGCAACTACTGATAAAGACATTAAAATACAACACAGCATCCGTCCGGAATACAATGGACACAAAAGAAATACAGATGCTAGAAAGGACTTTTAAGAGCTACGGGCCACCTTGCATACTGCAGCTCACTTAGTCACCGAATCGTCCGTGTTTCTGCGCCCAGTAGGCTGCTAATGCATCAAGTACCCGTGCAACAAAAATGCACAGAAGTGTAGTATGAGTACATAATCAACGTGTACTCAGTGAGTATCCCGCCTAATCCCGAAGGGGTAGAGACGAGACACTTACTAATGGTCCAATAATGATATACTAAAAATGTGAGAAATTCATAGATTTATATAGCATGCTCTAGTTCACAAGGCTGTAAAACAGGTAAACACCCTTAATAATTAGAAAAGGATTTTCAGGATTTCTTTTCTTCTATCTTCAGTAATTCATGTCAGGCCAAAAAGGCAATAACTACATCAAGTACTTCAAGTAAGTAACATAAACATGCGCATATCATGCCGAGGCGACGGCCCGATCCAACAGAAATGTAAACTGTGCACTGCCGAGGGTCGAACGGCTCGAACCAATAGATGCATCTATTTTCCCCGCTCGCGAATCATCCCTGCGATGCGGTCAACATAAAGTAAACAAATACCCTGCTCGCGAATCATCCATGTGACGCAGTCAACATAAAGTAGACAAATACCCTGCTCGCAAATCATCCGTGCGACGCAGGTACAAACAGGAATACATGCTCAACCAGTCAAATAAGAACTTATCAGGGAATATTTATTCAAATAAAACCAATTATTCTTTAACAATTTTTAAGAATGAAGCTTAACCCCTTTGAAATTCATTTACTAATTTTAATNACTCCGAAGACTCGCAACCGGCATTCTACATCGTTCCGAAGGCTTGAACCAATGCACAATGCGCCAAAACTAGCCAATGATCATACAAATCCATTAATATATGCTCAACTATACCTTACAACTCAATTTATAACCATTCCTAACCCCGAATGAGAAGTTGACCAAAATGCCCTCGGGCCCACATGCCCGGAATCCGAAATTTCTCGAAGATGAAGATTACCCATAACCTTGGGAACTCAAATATATAATTTTATCCTAATTCCATGCTCAAAATCGTGGCTAAAATCTAAGATTTATAATTTTCTAGGTTTTCAACCAAAACCCCAATATTTA
>MU733376.1:2392-27246 GCA_026770625.1 Nicotiana glauca
AAACGACGTCCGAATGACCTGAAAATTTGCAGACATAACCAAAATCACCTAACGAAGCTATTGCAACTCTCGGAATTCCGTTCCGACCTTTGGATCAAAATTTCACCTATCAACCGGAATTCGCCAAAATACTAACTTTCGGCATTTCTAGCCTAAATGAGCTACGGACTTCCAAAATACATTCCGAACACGCTCCCAACCCCGAAATCACCTAACGGAGCTAACGAAACTATCAGATTTCCATTCCGAAGTTGTCTTCAAAATGCTCCGAATAAGGATCATTTTTCAACTATTAAGCTCTCATTTAGGGACTAAGTGTCCCAAAATACTCCGAATCCTAATACCGAATGTCCCGGCAAACCAAAATAGCAGAAAGGAACTTACGGAAAACAGTTAATAGGGGATCGAGGCGTAAATTCTAAAAACGACCGGCCGGGTCGTTACATATCTACAATCTGAAAATACTAAATGTTGAGATTGTATATAATTTTATAGTTGAATATGTATATAATTTGTAGGGAATATCTCTAGTTGTATTTACTTTCTATATATAAGTGTCCGTTCAAAGTTTTTTTAACTTGTAGTTATATTGTATATAATAAATATTAACTGCTACGTACAGAATGTAAAAAATAGAGGTAGATGCTTGACACAATACAGAAAAACATGTTAACAAACACAGAAACAAATTGAAGTTAACTACATTATGATCTTTAAAACTGAAACGATTACACACAAAATTCTGTTAACTTGAACACACTAACAATTATTTTGAAATACTATTCTAACTACATGATATTTATTTATTTTTGGGTGCATTCTTGCAAGATCTTTTGCTATGCCCTTCACCTCCACAGTTTTCACATGACACCTTGTACTTCTTTGACTTTAGTTCATTATATGTTTGTATCTTTCCTTTTGAGGTCTTCCTGGCTGATTTTTCTCTCCCGTAGGTGGATTTACTACTTCATCAGATATATGTTGTGGCACATTCCATTTGCTTTCATCAGGAAGGGGATTTACTGGTATTTCATATGTACGCAGTAGGCTCTCCCTTGTGTAATATGGAGAGCAATAGTTTTCATAAGTTTCATTCCTGTGCCTTAAAGCTGCCAAAGCATGCACATATAGAAGTTCATCAAGTTAGAACTGGCCACAACTACATTTCTTGCTTTCAAGACACACAATGTACCGCTTCACACCATCTATCACAGTATAGATATGATCTGTTGAATCCCTCACCTACAATTACATAACAAACAGAAAGAAAAATATTTACAATCATAAAAATAAATTATCTACAACTTATCTACAATTTATCTACAAATTATCTACAATCTGGAAATACTGTATATTAAAATATTATTTTTCTGCACCAAATAAATAGACCTTACCCTAAGTTTCTGAGATAATGTACTATTTTTCTCCAATTATTTGTTGAATTTGTACCCAAGGTATGTGAAAGTACCCTTTGCCTTCATTAACTTCTCTTTCGTCCAACGTTCAAGAAATGTCCCCATATACTCTAATAGGTCAAATATTGGCAGCTCTCTTGCATCTTTTGTTACAACATTCAACGACTCTGCAATGTTTGATGTCATAGTCCAAGTTCTATTCACCGTTGCATGTACTCTTGACCATCTATGATAGCCAATATCATAGAAGTATGATTTAACACGCGGGTCTATCTCTTCAATCTTCGACATCCTTTCATTAAATTCATCCAGAGTATATGACCCTGCTGTAGCAAAGTACAATTCATTTAATTGTAGATGACCCTTCTTGAACTTTGCCCTTATATTTGTCCTAATATGCCACACGCAAGAGTAGTGTGGCACGCCCAGATAGACAATTGATGTTGCCTTCAGGATACTCTCATTCCTATATGAAACAATACACTTTGAAGTTCTTTCACTATATTCTTGCTTGAATTGCTCAAAAAACTACTTCCACAATGCGTCGTTTTCGGAATCAACCACAGCATATGCCAAAGGCAATATTGTACCTACATTATTAGTAAAAAAAATAATTAACTGGTAGCTTTGAAAATGCATATAAAAACACAAATACATATAAACTACAATATATGTACAAAGTATCTACAATGTATCTACAATTTATAAACTACCTACAAAATAACTATAATTTTACCTGCTGCATCCATTGTGCTTGCTGTCAGCATAATCCCCCTGTAGGCTGTCTTTAAGAATGTCCCATCAACCACTACTACTGGTCTACAATATTTCCAACCACTTATTAATGTACAAAGATCAACAAATGCATATAAGAAGCATTCATCTGTTGTCTTCTTCAATTTAACAACTGAACCAGGATACGTCTTCTCAAGAATATAAAAATATTTTGGTAATTTATTGTAGGAGTCAGTCGGATGACCTCTCTGTCACACCTCCTTTTTACACACCTACCCCGAAGGATAATGTATAAGGAAATTTTTCCATTTAAAGTGACATTATTCGAAATGGAATTATTTATTTATTTTTAGAATCGCCACTTGGGATAGGATTGGATTTTGGTGTCCCAAGTCACCGGTTTAACTTGAATCCCAAGTCGAGGAAAATTTCGACTTCCCAGTTGGAGTCTGCGAACCAGAAATTCTGAATAAGGAATTCTGTTGACCCGAGGGAAGGTGTTAGGCACCCCCGGATCCCGTGGTTCTAGCACGGTCTCTTAAATTATTATAAATGGCTAAAATCTAATTTTTTTTTTAAAAAAAAAACATGTCATCCTACAGTGCAATTTTAGAATTATTTATCGCTTTTAGTTAAATTTTTTTAAGAAAGTGAACGTTGTTTAAAAACGTATTTTTGGATCACGTCACATGAAATGCACCTGGATCCTCAAAACATTCTTATTCAATATTTTGGGATTTGGATTTGGGTTGCATGAAATGCACACCCTTATTTAGGAAGGTAAAATTATTAAAAGTGCGCCTAAAGCGACTAACGTGTTATTATCTTTGCGGGAGACCGTGAAAATTCGCTATACGACACGTCCCGAATTCTAAGTATTTTAATATAAGCATTTAAAGAATGCCACACAATTTGTGATTTTATTTGGCGCGGCGCACCTCAATTTGTTTTAAAGGCCAACCTAAAAGAACTACGATTTACTATTAAAGATTATCTCAAAAAAGGCCCTAATTAATTAGCATTATTAATTACTATTATTAGAAAACCTTTTGCGGAATTCGAGCTTCAAACTCAGGTCCACACTTAAACAAGAGAAAAACCTCCTAATTCAAATATGCTACCTAGCTTGGAAGGCCCAAAACCCGTATTATTATTAAGAAAAAGTTTAACCGAAGTTGCGCGAACGCATACTTCAACTTGATTTTTTAGAATTGTGACATGTTACGCGAACGTATACACAATTACGATACTAGACTAAGTTGCGCCTAAAGCAAACCACAAATATTCAAAAATTATTTTTCTTAAGACTCAGGTATATTTTCTCTTAAAATTCCAAAACTATGTCCCCAACCAAAATTACGTTTTTCTGTAGTATCTTCACACTCGATGACCTAACCATTGATCAAAACACCAATATGATGAAGCGAACCGGACAAAACATCCCTATTATAACCAAATACGCAACCAAAACAGCATTATTTAACAAAAATGCAAATCTATGCATTGTGTAATTAAATTACCCATGTTTGATTTCTTTTCACCAAAAATAAGAGGTGAATTATCAGAATCAATATTATCAACATAAAGATCATCCTCAATGTTTGATTTTGAATACCAATCTTTAATGCAGTTATCATCTTTTAATTCTAACTTAACAAAATGTGAATTCTCGGAAAGCGATGTATAATTACTAACCATATTCTTGTAATAATATCTTCAGAAATTATACCCATGGAGGTAAAAAATAATAAAGGAAAACTCATGGAGCAGATGCAAACTATTTGGAGATGTGGGTTTTGGAATTAAATGATGAAAGATGCAGTTGTGTACGGAACTAGACTAAGCAAGTATAGGTAGGAATAAAATTTACTCAAACACATGTTCTTAGGCAGTCAAGAACAAATTCCCATCACAATAATACTAACAACAAGAAAGGATCTGAATAAAACAGCAATTGATTCGGGCTAAACAATCAACAATAACAGGTTTAAAAATGAACACGAATTACAGAAAACAATAAGAAAAGAAAAGGATGAACCTTAAAATAGCATTCTTCCTTAGTAGCAATTGTAGGATCAACAGATACACTGCTTCGACTCCAAAATCCTAACAAAATTCAACAGTACGGAAGCAGGAACGCGGACCAACATTCGACCTCAACGAACCTCGAGTCGGCAACCTTTTTTTCTCTTTTTCCGTCCCAATTCTCCTCCTCCGAATCTGTTATTTTCCTTCTTTTCATTTGGGGTGATTTCTAGATCTAGATGATAGTTGGGATGGTTGTTTGTGAGTAAAATGACCAGCAACTTTTATGGTGTTTTAGGGGTGTTCAAGGGTTGAAACGTTAAGAAGAAGAAGATCCAAAGTTTTTAGATGTTTCTCTGTTCAAGAAGAGAATGACAGGGGGCAGGTCCTTTTTTCCTAAAATCGCTGATGGAATTTTCGGGTCCTTTTATTTTAGGTGTGTAGGGTGTTTTTAATGTGGAGGTCGATCTTGTGTGGGGGAGTATTTTTGGGGAAAGGTCCTATCTAGGGGAATATTTTGGGGGAAAATATTTTGGGGGGGAAGATCTTATGTGGGGAATATTTTGGGGGGAAGGTCTTATGTGGGGGAATATTTTTGGGGAAATATTTTTGGGGGGAAAGTCTCATGTGGGAGAAGGTTCTTCCAATTCTTTTTTTTATTCCCAATTTTCTTTTTATCTATCTCTTTTTTTAATTAAAAGTCCTAGAATTAAAAATCCTAAAAATATAGAATTATACTAATTATAAAAGCTACTTAATCCTAAATTAAAAGAGAAAAATTAATTAAAAAAAAAGGTGTAAAAATGAAGCATTTTTTTGTAATTTTTAATTTTTATAAAACAAGTAACTATCGATTAATTCTAAAAATGTAAAAGTAAGGCCTAAATGTCATGCATGATATTTTTGGTATTTTTTATGACTTAAACGTGCACAAGATAAAAATTCTACAAAATCCTATAAAATGGTAAATAATTAGAAAAAATTTATTTTCTTGAAATTTGTAGGAGTATCTCGTATAGGGCAAAAATCACGTGCTTACACTCTCAATAACTGTAAAGCCTTTTCCTTTGCCCTCCATGCTTGCATGTAGCTTAGGTTCACTCCGTGTTGGGACAACATGCCACTTTTTATGTCCTTTAGTGTGTAAACTGTCTTAGGATCACAATATTTTGGCATAATCATGCTACCAACTACAATTGTAGTATGTTTGCGTTGTATGAATGTATCGTCCATTAAGGTGCATGTGTGTTGTCGGTTGAAACTCCTGATTTTGAACATTGCAGAATCATTAATTGATGTTGCCTTGAAGTGCCAATTACAGCTTTCTGCAACGCATATAAGCTAGTAGCTACAAAAAAATACATTTATAATACATGTTATAAATGTAGATGTAACAAAAGGACTGTTTTAACATAAAGTAACACACTATACAATATAACTACTTTTCATCTACATATCACAAGGAAAATACTGCTTATAATGATCTTTTCACCATTAATATCTTCATACCTTCTGTGGCTAGATCTTTTAACCCTGAATTGGAACTTGTGCATGACAGAATAGTGTCTCATTGCAGTTGCAATTGTTTGCTTGTCTTGATACACTTGTCCTTCTTCGATAACACTTTGTGTACCTTCAGTTATTATTTCACTTTGATATTCCGGTATGACGGGAGAGGCTAGCATATCAAGTAACTGTATTTTCCCAGACGAACCTGCATGAAAATAAAGATAAACAGTATCATTACAATTTTGTAGAATCTTTGTAGATAAATTGTAGATGAAGAATAAATTTTGTAGTCAATATTTTTTCAACATGAAATGTAGTTTAATTGTAGTATAAATGTAGTAATTTTGTTGATAAGCATGAAAACAATATTGCTTTATACATCCTAAAACTGATGTGTAGTTTATTTGTAGATAAATGTAGGAATTTTATAGATATTACCGTAAAATCAGACTTTCATAGAATTTGAAACATAACAAACCTGCACTTGTGTTCTCATTTGTAATAGTCAATTCCATATTGAAATCTCGTACACTTATAATTAACGGATACGATCCTAAGTTTTTATTCTCCTTTTTTGTCTCCATATACACACGAACCCCCATATTGTTCCTAATCTCCATTGGAGGACAATTCTCATTCACAATGTATTTGATTTCTATAATTTTTTCTGAAGTATCAATCATTAATTGCTCTGCAATTGTAGAAATCAATATACTATAACTTGCATCCTCATCGAGCACAATGCCATCAACTTGAAAATATTTAAATTTGCCATAGCTATTCCAAATCCCATTAAAATGTAGCATGATTGAGATTTTGGACATGATTGCGTGTCATTTCTGAGGTATTTGTCACGACCCGGATTTCCCACCCTCGGGAGTCGTGATGGCGCCTACTCGTAGAAGCTAGGGAAGCCAAATTTAGTTACTTTTCCTTTGATAAACAATCCTTCGACAATAATATTTAAACAATGAGAAGTCAACAATAATAAGCGGAAGTCTTAAATTTAAATAGCTAAACAAGATACTGAATTCCAATATAATCTCTACCCAAGAACTGGAGTCACATACTCACGAACATCTAAGAAATACTAAATACAAGGTCTGAAAGAAACATAAATATGTTTATCCCGAATACAAAGAGATGACAGTCTAATGTAAGGATAGAAGGGAGACGCCGGGCCTGCGGACGTCTGCAAGGCTACCTCGGGTCTCTCCGGACTGAAAGGTATGCTCCCGAACTAAAGCTGTTACTGCTGCTGCTCGAAACCTGGACCTGTGAAAAAAAATACACAAAGTGTAGCATCAACACAACCGACCCCATGTGCTGATAAGTGCCTAGCCTAACCCCGGCGAAGTAGTGACGAGGCTAGACTGGACATCACAAAAAACTGTGCAGAAATATATATACGAGTACAACAAAAAATAGCAAGAACATAACAATTTAAACTGGGGAGGGGAGCATGCTTCAGGGGTAACAGTTAGAAACAAATATCAGGAATAATGGTAAGTACATCTATAGTTTAACTTCTAGCAATAATGAATAAACAAGGCAAAATTTCATATTCAACTCATCTCGTTGCAGGCGTGCAACCCAATCCCATTTCTCAATATCTCGTGATAGGCGTACTACCCGCTCCCATTTCAATATATCAGGTGTGGTAGGCATACCACTCTCTCCAATTTCAATATATCATTGTGGTAGGCGTACCACTCACTCCCATTTCAATATATCCTGTGTGGTAGGAGTACCACTCGCTACTATTTCAATATATCATGTGTGGTAGGCGAACCACTCACTCCCATTTCAATATATCATGTGGTAGGCATACCACTCGCTCCCATTTCAATATATCATGTGGTAGGCTTACCACTCGCTCCCATTTCAATATATCATGTGGTAGGCGTACCACTCACTCCCATTTCAATATATCATGTGGTAGGCATACCACCCGCTCCCATCCCAATATCACTTGTGGTAGGCGTACCACCCGCTCCCTTTACGTTCAACACAATACACAATACGAGCCCGGCAAGGGAACAATAGCAACAAGTCAAACATCCCGACAAGGGAGAGTCAGCTATAACCAATCCTCTTCAACTTATTCTTAACATTTATAATACCGATATTCAGTCAAGATTTTCATAGGATCAAGCAAGAGTGTACAATTATCAAATTAAGACTCACGGTCATGCTCAACACCGACGCATGTATACTTGTCACCATGCCCATATGTCACCGACGCATGTATACTCGTCACCAAGCCCATATGTCGTACTCCACACAAAACAGGTAGCAATTATGACTCAACTCCTAATCCCTCAAGCTAGGGTTAAACCAAACACTTACCTCAACTTTCACGGCTAAATCAATCCACAACGACCGCCTCCCTTTCGTATTCGGCTCCAACTCAATCCAATCTATACAATAACGACTTAATAATATCAATATAAGCTAAACAAATCAAGCTCAATGCCTAAATATAGATTCCAAAGCTTTCTTCCCAAATTTTCAAAAATCGATCCCGGGCCGTCTTGGTCGCAACACGAGGTTCGGACCAAATTCATATCACACATTCCCCCACGAGCCCGAATATATAATTTGTTTTCAAATTCGACCCCAAAACGAGGTCTAAATCAAAGAAAATTGAAAAGCCCTAACTCTACCCATTTCCCCCAATTTCAACCCTAGATTACATGATTTAAGCTTAGGAATTCAATAATTAATGAAGGAAAATAAAGAAAATAAGTGAGAATTTACTAACCCAAGTGGTCTTGAAGAATGGGGGCTTCAATGGACTCCTAAGTGCTTGGGGAAGAAGAGAGCTCGTGTGAGTTTTGAAATAAACCCGTATCTACTGTTTCTGAAAACTTAAGAAAAATCACTAGCAAAATTGCCCTTCGTGTTCGCGGAAAAGGGATCGCGTTCGCGAAGGGTAAACACGAAAAGGCATTGCGAACGCGGAAGGCAAATCGCGAACGCGTAGAAGAGAAGAGTTGGGGTCCAGGGATTTACTCTACGCGAACGTGTGAGTTCACATGCGAACGCGATGAAGGAGGGGCTGAGACTATGCGAACGCGTGATGAGGACCGCGATCGCAAAGAAGGAGACATGAAAGGCATTGCGAACGCGAGCTGAAGGCTGCGAATGCGAAGAGGAAAATGCCTGTGCATAAATTGCAGATTTTCTGCAACTTTTGTTAAATTCAAACTATCCCGAACACCTCCAAAAACACTCCCGAGCCCTTGGGGCTCCTAACCAATCACACACACTAACTCAACCACATCCTACGAACTCAACCGTGCGATCAAATCGCTAAAATAACATCAAAATCAATGTATCAAACCTCAAAATCCTCACTTTTTCATCAAACTTCATAAACTTTCAAATTTAGAGTTTTAAGTCCGAAACACGTCAAACGACGTTCGATTTCAACCAAACTTCAAAGAATTATCTTAAAACACATATAAGACCTGTACCGGGTGCCGGAACCAAAATACGGGCCCAATACCAACACGTTCTAATAAATTTTCATTTCAAATTTCCTTAACAATTTCAGAAAAACAATTTCTTTTAAAAATTCATTTCTCGGGCTCGGGACCTCGGATTTCGATTCCGGCCATACGCCCGAGTTCCATATTTTTCTATGGACCCTCCGGGACCATCAAATCACGGGTCCGGGTCCGGGTCCGTTTACCCAAAATGTTGACCAAAGTCAACTTTACTCATTTTAATACCAAATTTTAGCATTTTTCATAGAATTTCACATACAAGCTTTCCGACTACTCGCCCGGACTGCGCACGCAAATCAAGGCAACTAAAAATGACATTTTCAAGGTCTCGAGATCACGGAAGGAGAGAGAAAATAGGTGATGACCCTTTGGGTCGTCACATTCTCCACCTCTAAAACAACCGTTCATCCTCGAACGGACAAAAGAAAGAAGTACCTGAGTCGGGAAATAGGTGAGGATAACGGCTCTGCATATCAAACTCGGACTCCCAAGTCGATGCCTCAGGGGGCTGACCTCTCCACTGAACACGAACAGAGGGAAAACTCTTGGATCTCAACTGACGAACCTGCCGGTCTAGAATAGCTACTGGCTCCTCCTCATAAGATAAATCCTTGTCCAACTGGACAATGCTGAAATCTAACACGTGGGCTGGATCGCCATGATACCTCCGAAGCATGGATACATGAAAAACTGGGTGCACGGCTGATAAGCTAGGCGGCAATGCAAGTCTGTAAGCCACCTCTCCCACTCGATCAAGAATCTCAAACGGACCAATGAATCTAGGGCTAAGCTTGCCCTTCATCCCAAATCTCATCACACCCTTCATAAGCGACACTCGGAGCAATACTCGCTCACCAACCATGAAAGCTACATCTCGAACCTTACGATCTGCATAGCTCTTTTGCCTGGACTGGGCCAAACGAAGCCTATCCTGAATGATCTTGACCTTGTCCAAGGCCTCCTGAACCAAATCCATACCTATCAACTGAGCCTCTCCCGGCTCAAACCATCCAACCGGAGACCGACACCGCCTACCATATAAAGCCTCATAAGGAGCCATCTAGATGCTCGACTGGTAGCTGTTGTTGTAGGCAAACTCTGGTAAAGGCAAGAACTGATCCCACGAACCTCCAAAGTCAATAACACAAGCCCGGAGCATATCCTCCAAAATTTGAATAGTCCGCTCGGACTGACCGTCCGTCTGAGGATGAAACATTGTGCTCAACTCAACCCGTGTGCCCAACTCTCGCTGAACTGCGCCCCAGAAGCGCGAGGTAAACTGCGTACCCCAGTCCGAAATGATAGATACCGGCACACCATGAAGGCGAACTATCTCCCGGATATAAATCTCAGTTAATATCTCGGATGAATAGGAGACTGCCACAGGAATGAAATGTGCTGACTTGGTCAGCCTATCAATAATAACCTATATCACATCGAACTTCTTCCGAGACAACGAAAGTCCGGTAACGAAGTCCATAGTGATCCTCTCCTACTTCCACTCGGGAAGATCAATCCTCTGAAATAAACCACCAGGCCTCTGATGTTCGTACTTAACCTGTTGACAGTTCAAACAACGAGCCACATATGCAACAATATCCTTCTTCATCCTATGCCACCAGTAATGTTGTCGCAAGTCCTGATACATATTTGCGGCCCCTGGGTGAATAGAGTACCGGGAACTGTGGGCCTCCTCTAAAAACAACTCTCGAAGTCCATCCACATTGGGCACGCAAACTCGCCCCTGCAATCTCAAAACTCCATCCGCATCTAAGGTAACCTGCTGGGCACCTCTAGGCTGCACCGTGTCCTTGAGGACACACAAATGGGGATCATCAAACTGCCGATCACGGATACGCTCCAATAATGAAGAACGAGCGACCGTGCGAGCCAACACACGACTGCCAACCGTCGATAGTAGCCTACCAACCCCAAGAAACTCCGAATCTCCGTAGCTGATGCTGGTCTAGGCCAACTCTTGACTGCCTCAATCTTCTTCGGGTCCACCTGAATGCCCTCTACTGATACAATGTGACCCAGAAATGCTACTGAACTAAGCCAGAACTCACACTTGGAGAACTTGGCATATAAATGACTATCCCTCAGAGTCTGAAGAACCACTCTAAGGTGCTGCTCGTGCTCCTCCTAGCTGCGGGAGTACACCAAAATATCATCAATAAAGACTATCACGAACATGTCCAAATATGGCCTGAACACTCAATTCATCAACTCCATGAATGCTGTTGGGGCATTGGTCAACCCAAATGATATGACCTAGAACTCATTATGCCCATACCGAGTACAGAAAGGTGTCTTAGGGACATCGGATGCCCTAATCCTCAACTGATGGTAGCCAGGTCGCAAGCCAATCTTGGAGAATACCCTGGCACCCTGAGCTAGTCAAAGAAATCATCAATCCTCGGCAGTGGATACTTAATTTTAATAGTTACCTTGTTCAACTGCCGGTAATCTGTGCACATCCGCATCGATACGTCCTTCTTCTTGACAAATAACATCGGCGCGCCCCAAGGAGAAACACTAGGTCTGATAAAACCCTTCTCTAGCAAATCCCGCAACTGGTCCTTTAACTCCTTCAGCTTCGGCGGGGCCATACGATATGGTGGGATAGAAATGGCCTGAGTGCCTGGAGCCAAATCAATACAGAAATCAATGTCCCTATCGGGTGGCATACCCGGCAGGTCTGAAGGGAAAACATCTGGAAACTCACGAACAATAGGCACAGAATCTATAGGAGGAACCTCAGCACTGGAATCACGAACATAGGCCAAATAGGCCAGACACCCCTTCTCGACCATACGTCGAGCCTTCACGTACGAAATGACCCTGCGAGTAGAATAGCCTGGAGTGCCCCTCCACTCTAAACGAGGCATATCGGGCAACGCTAAGGTTACAGTCTTGGCATGGTAGTCCAAGATAGCGTGATAGGGTGATAACCAGTCCATACCCAAAATGATATCAAAGTCAACCATATCTAAGAGCAACAAGTCTACACGGGTCTCAAGACCCCCAATCACTACAATACATGAACGATGGACTCGGTCAACCATGATAGAGTCACCCACCGGCGTAGACACATACACAGGAATACCCAAAGCATTACTAGGCATGGCCAAGCATGGTGCAAAATAAGATGAAGCATATGAATATGTAGACCCTGGATCAAATAGTACCGAAGCATCTCGATCACAAACAAGAACCGTACCTGTAATGACTGCATCTGAAGCCTCAGCCCCGGGCCTGGCCTGAAGAGCATAACAACGGGGCTGAGCCCCACCACCCTGAACTGTGTCCCTAGGTCGATCTGCTGCTAGTTGACCTCCGCCCCTAGCGGTCTGAGCTCCACCTCTATGGCCTCTACCTCCACCTCTAACACCTCTGCCACCACCTTTAGCTGGCTGGGCAGGCTGTGGAACCTCTGGTGCCTGAACCATAGCATGAGAACTCTGATGCTGAGAGCTGCCATAAACTCGAGGGCAATATCTAACGATGTGCCTCGTGTCACCACAAGCATGGCAAGACCTCGGCTGCTGCGGCTGAGCACCCCTCAACCTCGGGCAAGCCCTCCTGATGTGACCATACTCACCACACTCATAACATCCACGCGAGTATTGTAGGTGAGGAAACTGAGACTGACTCTGTCGACCTGAATGACCACCCGAAGTGCCATGAGTGACCTGGCGAGCTGACTGAAAGGCCCTAGGAGGATGGCCTCTACCATAAGAAACTCTACCTCCAAACGAGGTACCACTGAATCTGCCTGCATGACGGGGCCTCTTATCTGACCCATGACCACCTCCCTGTGGCAGAACCATCTCAACTCTACGACCCATATTGGCCGCCTCCCGAAAAGTGATCTCACTTCCAGCCTGAGCCACTATACCCGGCTGACCTGCCAACGCTAGCTGAACCACTGGAAGCAAACCCGCTCGAATGACACCCTCTATGAGGCCTACCAATTGGACTAGAGCGTCCTGAAGAACTGGAGTAGCAATGAACCCTTCTGGGACCTGAGCTGGGCCCACCGGAACTGCTGGGGCTGGAACCTCCTTAAACTCGACCTGAGGCTCCGCCTCTGGGGCTGCTGCTGGGGACTCAAACTGCTAAGCGGTAGATAAGGAAGCGCGTGTTCTCGTCATCTGTGGAAGAACAGAGTAGAAATTCAATCGGTACTTGAGAAACAGAACCGCACGACAAGAAAGAACAAATGTGAAACTTTTCCTAACTCTATAGCCTTTGGGGATAAATACAGATGTCTCTGTACCGATCCCACAGATTCTACGAAGTTTGTCCGTGAGTTGTGAGACCTATGTCACCTAATTCTCTGATACCAACTTGTCACGACCCGGATTTCCCACCCTTGGGAGTTGTGATGGCGCCTACTCGTAGAAGCTAGGCAAGCCAAATTTAGTTACTTTTCCTTTGATAAACAATCCTTTTAACAATCCTTCGACAATAATATTTAAACAATGAGAAGTCAACAATAATAAGCGGAAGTCTTAAATTTAAATATCTAAATAAGATACTGAATTCCAACATAATCTCTACCCAAGAACTGGAGTCACATACTCACGAACATCTAAGAAATACTAAATACAAGGTCTGAAAGAAACATAAATCTGTTTATACCGAATAAAAAGAGATGACAGTCTAATGTAAGGATAGAAGGGAGACGCCGGGCCTGCGGACGCCTGCAAGTCTACCTCGGGTCTCTCCGGACTGAAAGGTATGCTCCCGAACTAAAGCTATTGCTGCTGCTACTCGAAACCTGGACCTGTACAAAAAAGAATGCACAGAGTGTAGCATCAGTACAACCGACCCCATGTGCTGGTAAGTGCCTAGCCTAACCCCAGCAAAGTAGTGACGAGGCTAGACTAGACATCACATAAACCTGTGCAGAAATATATATACAAGTACAACGAAAAATAGCAAGAACATAACAATTTAAACTGGGGAGGGGAGCATGCTTCAGGGGTAACAGTTAGAAATAAATATCAGGAATAATGGTAAGTACATCTACAATTTAACTTCTAGCAATAATGAATAAACAAGGCAAAATTTCATATTCAACTCATCTCGTTGTAGGCGTGCAATCCGATCCTATTTCTCAATATCTCGTGGTAGGCGTACCACCCGCTCCCATTTCAATATATCAGGTGTGGTAGGCGTACCACTCGCTCCCATTTCAATATATCATGTGTGGTAGGCGTACCACTCGCTCCCATTTCAATATATCATGTGGTAGGCGTACCACTCGCTCCCATTTTAATATATCATGTGGTAGGCATACCACCCGCTCCCATCCCAATATCACTTGTGGTAGGCGTACCACTCGCTCCCTTTACTTTCAACACAATACACAATACGAGCCCGACAGGGGAACAATAGCAACAAGTCAAACATCCTGACAAGGGAGAGTCAGCTATAACCAATCCTCTTCAACTTCTTTTTAACATTTATAATACCGATATTCAGTCAAGATTTTCATAGGATCAAGCAAGAGTGTACAATTATCAAATTAAGACTCACGGTCATGCTCGACACCGACGCATGTATACTCGTCACCATGCCCATACGTCGTACTCCACACAAAACAGGTAGCAATTATGACTCAACTCCTAATCCCTCAAGCTAGGGTTAAACCAAACACTTACCTCAACTTCCACGGCTAAATCAATCCACAACGACCGCCTTCACTTTCGAATTCGGCTCCAAGTCAATCAAATCTATACAATAACGACTTAATAATATCAATATAAGCTAAAATAATCAAGCTCAATGCCTAAATATAGATTCCAAAGCTTTCTTCCCAAATTTCCAAAAATCGACCCCTGGCCCGCTTGGTCGAAACACGAGGTTCGGACCAAATTCATATCACTCATTCCCCCATGAGCTCGAATATACAATTTATTTTCAAATTCGACCCCAAAATGAGGTCTAAATCAAAGAAAATTAAA
Source organism: Nicotiana glauca (assembly GCA_026770625.1). Lineage (NCBI taxonomy): Eukaryota > Viridiplantae > Streptophyta > Magnoliopsida > Solanales > Solanaceae > Nicotiana > Nicotiana glauca. The sequence continues at coordinate 17,564 of MU733376.1, forward strand.
AAGCCCTAACTCTACCCATTTCCCCCAATTTCAACCCTAGATTACATGATTTAAGCTTTGGAATTCAATAATTAATGAAGGAAAATAAAGAAAATAAGTGGGAATTTACTAACCCAAGTGATCTTGAAGAATGGGGGCTTCAATGGACTCCTAAGTGCTTGGGGAAGAAGAGAGCTCGTGTGAGTTTTGAAATAAACCCGTATCTACAGTTTCTTAAAACTTAAAAAAATCACTGGGGCATTGCGAACACGGAAGGCAAATCGCGAACGCGTAGAAGAGAAGAGCTGGGGTCCAGAGATTTACTCTACGCGAACGCGTGAGTTCACACGCGAACGCGATGAAGGAGGGGCTGAAACTATACGAACGCGTGATGAGGACCGCGATCGCGAAGTAGGAGACATGAAAGGCATCGCGAACGTGAGCTGAAGGCTGCGAACGCGAAGAGGAAGATGCTTGTGCATAAATTGCAGATTTTCTGCAACTTTTGTTAAATTCAAACTATCCCGAACACCTCCGAAAACACTCCCGAGCCCTCGGGGCTCCTAACCAATCACACACACTAACTCAACCACATCCTACGAACTCAACCGTGCGATCAAATCGCCAAAATAACATCAAAATCAATGTACCAAACCTCAAAATCCTCACTTTTTCATTAAACTTCATAAACTTTCAAATTTATAGTTTTAAGTCCGAAACACGTCAAACGACGTCCGATTTCAACCAAACTTCACAGAATTATCTTAAAACACATATAAGACCTTTAACGGGCGCCGGAACCAAAATACGGGCCCGATACCAACACGTTCTAATAATTTTTTTTTCAAATTTCCTTAACAATTTCAGAAAAATAATTTCTTTTAAAAATTTATTTCTCGGGCTCGGGACCTCGGATTTTGATTCCGAGCATACGCCCGAGTCCCACATTTTTCTACGGACCCTCCGGACCGTCAAATTACGGGTCTGGGTCCGTTTACCCAAAATATAGACCAAAGTCAATTTTACTCATTTTAATACCAAACTTTAGCATTTTTTACATAATTTCACATACAAGCTTTCCGGCTACTCGCCCGAACTGTACACGCAAATCGAGGTAACTAAAAATAAGATTTTCAATGCCTCGGGAGCATGGAAGGAGAGAGAAAACAGGTGATGACCCTTTGGGTCGTCACAGTATTGTTCAATATTTTATCGCTTTTTTGATTTTTTGGATTAAGAAAAAAAGACGAAGAACAGAGAATCGGCAGAATTGAATCGACATAATTGATTTCTACAATTTAACTTGAATTTTTTGAATATTTTGTCGCTTTTTTGATTAGTGGGTTGAGGAAAAAAGTCAACGAACTGAGCTTTTGCAGAACTGATTTCTACAATTTGAAATTGAGCTTCTGATTTCGACGAACTGAGCTTTTGATTTGTGGCTTAAGGGAAAATAACGAAGAACAGAGTTTCGTTTCAAACTTGATCTGTATAAATCAATTAGAATATTCTGTTCCTTAATTTTAGCGCGCCTAATTAGGAAGATTCAGCTACTAATAATTAGTATTTAATGAATGGTATAATAATTGTAGAAAAAATATGGATATGGCGGGTAAATTAGAAACTATGCACATATTTGGTAATAAAGTTTCATATATGGTATAGGAAAGAAAAAATCTCTATATTTATTACATAAACCACGTATATTACTGGGGGATGTGCACAAATAGCCACTAACAGTACATGTCTTTATTTTAAAGCCAGTGTTTTAAATGTCTTTATTTTTTAGCCACTGGTTTAATAAACTTATACCTGACTGGACGAAAATACCCTTTGCTATAACTTATACCTGTCTTTAGTCTTTGATAGACACGGATATGGATGCATGGTAGTTTATTTTCCTCGTCGGTAGACACGGATTTGTCTAAAGCACATTTATCGAATTTCACCTACAAATTCTTTTTTTTTTAATTAAGAATTGGAAATATTTGTCTAAAGGATTGTGTTATAATTAATATTTAAATTAGCAAACACTAACTGCTAACAGCTTCATCAATATCTCAGTGGAAGAAGATTTTGTTCACTTTATAGCTTTATTTGTGATCTAAATAAAATTTGGTGTATTATGATATTAGTGAGGATTTGGATTCTACCTATGACTTCCACTAAAAAAATTAAATTAAACACAAAGTTAAGGACTCCTTGTTCTGAACTTTTGAATATGTAATTCAAACTTAAGGACTGATTGTCTTTAGCTTTTGAACCTGCATTTCAAACTTAAGGACTCATGTTCTTAACGTTTAAACTTTGAACTCAAAGTTAAGGACTGTTTGTCCTTAAATTTTGAACGTATTATTCAAACTTAAGGACTGTCTTTCCATAACTTTTTAACCTGCAAGTCAAACTTAAGGACTCATGTTCTTAACTTTTGAACTTGAAACTCAGAGTTAAGGACAGACAGTCCTTAAGTCTTGAACTTGAAACAATAACTTAAGGACTGTCTGTCTTAAGTTTTGAACTTGAAACTATAAGTTAAGGACTGTCTATCCTTATCTTTTGAACCTGCATGTCAAACTTAAGGACAGGAGGACAGACCGTCCTTAAGTTTTGAACTTTGAACTCAAAGTTAAGGACTGTATGTCCTTAAATTTTGAACGTGTAATTTAAAGTTAAGGATAGAAGTCCTTAAGTTTTGAACCTGAAACTATAAGTTAAGGATTGTCTGTCCTTAACTTTTGAACTTGGAAATCAAAGTTAAGGACCTATTGTCCTTAACTTTTGAACTTGTAACTATAAGTTAAGGACTGTTTGTCCTTAACTTTTGAACTTGTAACTGTAAATTAATAATGACCTATTGTCCTTAACTTTTGATATTGTTAGTCTAAGTTCAGGACCAAGTATCCTTAACTTTTGAACTTGTAATTCTAAGTTCAGGACCAAGTGTCCTTAACTTTTAAACTTGTAACTGTAAGTTTAGGATCCAAACGTAGAGGTAGACACTTGTATATGTAGGTCAATGTATTAGATACAAAAATGGTGTATGTATAGGTTGCAGTTGAAATGCGCATATTTTAGCATTTCTACTTCACAAATGTACATGTACAGTGAAATTGACTGAAGAGTATGAAATTTAGCGTTTCTCTCTCCACAAATATTGTATACATATATACACTTTACTGTGAGGTGAAAATCACATGAGGAGAGCAAAAGTGGCGTATTTTAGCATTTCATTCATTTGTGTAATTTGTCAGTTCGTGCAATTATGTAACCCATTTGTCGTGTGGATGTTAAGATGCACTGTGGGTGTTGGTGATAGAGTCAGTGAATCGTTGCGCTTTGGGTGGGAGAAGTGCACAGTTAGTCACGACAGAGATTTCTCCCTAACAATAGAAGAAAGGGTAGCACAGTCTTTTCATATTAATTTTAATAGATCAGTGGCTATTATTGTTAAGCATTGAAAATGCTGGATAAAAAATAAATACCACTTTAAAAAGTGGCTACCCCACACAATTTTTACTAATTTGATGCAGTGATCCAATAAGCAAATGGGCCAGCATTGATTCGAATTCCGAACCATTCGAATTTCTATGGAATCTGGACCCAAGTGCACCACGTCTGTAAAAGCCCATTTCTTTCTCATCATAAAAACGAAGGAAATCTTCATATAAATAGTCAGCTGGATCATTATTTACTTTTCTTAGCTGATATACAGAAATAATACATTGATAATACTTAAACATATATTATAGTACATGAATTACACACCTTTTAATGGGTGAGGGGCTGTTTAGGTTAATTCTTATAAAAGGAATGGGTCGTTTGAAGTCTATTCAGTGATGATCAATGTGAATTGCGCCTCATATAGGATGAAACGGTGGGACTATTTTGCTCCATTTTCCATTCTAACTTTTTAATTTTTACTGTGATTCAAATTTATAACGTGTTACTCGTACTATTGAAAATTAAGTTCAAGATTGTCTCTTACCGCTTGTTTGGATGGTTGTTACCTATCGTATCGTATCGTATTGTATTGTTACTTTAAATACAATGTTTGTTTTGATTTTTACTTAAATTTTATTGTATCGTATCGTTAAATCCGTCGTTACGTAACGATGAAATGTGTCACTTTATGTAACGACCGATTTGATATGGTCGCGTCGTTTCCTTGGATTTTTCTCTCAATCTCACCATTCATTATTATTAAATAATTTTATTTTATTATTTACCCTACCTTTTTATATATCATATCATAATTTTTCTTTATAATATTGCAAATTTATTCATCATATCACAGGTGCGTGATACCATGAAACGACGCCAAAACTACACAATCTATCCAAACATTGTATTCATCAAACGATACAGTACAATACAATACAATACGATACGATACATTATGAAATGATACGTAACAATCATCCAAACAAGCTGTTAAACTATGGAGCTGACTTGATTACCCCCTAAGATAAGAGGAGGATATAGAAGCAGATTTAGTTGCAGGTAGGAGCTAGTCTACCCTGCAAAGCGGTTTCTCGCTTATGGGTGTACATGGTTTGGGTTGGTTAGTTTTTTATTAAAACCACCAAACCAACTATATCGGTTTAGATTGGTTCGGTTTTGTCGTATTTTTTATTACATGAATATTATTTTAATCTTACTTTGTTAAATCTTTTATAAGTAAATATATGTTTAATAAAAGTTAAAAAAAATTAACAAACATATAATCTATTAAAATAATTTTATGGAAAAATTTTATTAATAACACATTATAGTTACATTTTTAGTCGTCTGACAATAATTTTTCGTTGACAATTAAACATAAACATCATTATGATACTCAATTAATGACATGTTCTATTTAATTTAAGATTGTCGAAATACCACTTCAAATTCGAAAAAGATATAAGAATTTAATAAATCTTGACATATGAACATGGAAGAACAAATAGATTGATGCATTTCAGTAACACTTGAGCAAGTGATCATATAACCTATTACTTAAAGTTAATAAAAATGGAGTACTTCATATTCTATTAAATATTACATCCCATAAGAGTCCAAATATTTTTAGAATAAGTCTTAAAAGTATATATAAAAATTATATATTTATATGTCGGTTTGGTTCGAATTTTTTTACTCAATACCAAATCCAGTCGGATTTTTTAATCGGTTTGGTTTGACTTTTCGGTTTGGTGCAGTTTAGTACATTTTTTTGATTTTTTTTTTTTCCCTTGATTGGTGTCTGGATTTGGTATTGGAAAATTTTAAAGAGAATAAGTTTTTTCTTGTTTTTATTTTAGAAATAAATATATTTTCTTTACAAGAACACAAGTTTATATTAGCACTTAAGAATGTTGCCAAAGTGGCTAGAGGTGAATGAAGTGAGACGGAATTATTCAAATTTTAATAAAAAATATTGGATACTACAATTATTTTTCAAAGGAACATACTGAGCTGTTCGATACTTACACTAGCAAACTAGTTTGTACATGATTTCACGCATCCTAATTCTTTGAGAAAAAGAGGTCCAAATTTACTCGTCAACTTTGGATTATGATTTACAATTACCAAGTTGGACTTTGATTCAAGGGCCAAACAAAATATTTTCCTAATGAAGGAGTAATAATAGACCAACAATATAATATAGGGCAAAGTTGCACAATTTTAAATAGTTCAAGAGCAAATGAACCATTTTTTCCTTTTTTTAAAATCATGTTTATTTTGAAGAAAAAAACAATTTAATTTGTGCTTTTGGCCAAACATCAATTAAAAAATTATACTTTTTCTTTAACCGATGATCTATCAGAAATAATTCATCGAAATTGTATATATAGTATCATTTTAAGACGTCACGTATGAAAATACACTGGTAGTTGATTTGGGCTTGGCCAAACACCATTGAGTTTGCTCGTCCATGGCTGCATGTGGGTAACAGGAACAAAAGTATGAAGCCTGTGACATCTACAAATCTCATGATATCAAACATTCTTGTCGCCTTTATTTACCAACAATATCTCTAGCATTCTAGTGTTTATTCGGCCAAGTGGGACCCAGTATTCTTCGGCAGTGGAGTTAACTTTTTAATCATCAAGTAATTCATACAGTCAATTAGTGTAGCTAAAAGTTAAAGATGGGTCAAAAATGGTTTTAACCTTATTCTTTTCCCTAAGGATTAAACTCATACGAGCATAATAACAATGTTTGACTTGTGACTTTTTGTCCTATCGTAACCCATAGTTGATCTAACCAATATTAACCCATACATACTTTAATCATACTTAATTTTTTCTTACCCACCCAAATTTTGGCCGACAAGGTTAGCAAATAATTGTGGAAATACGAAAGTAAAGCGACGGACTCTTTATTGTGAGACGTTGTCAGCCATATTTCCCGGTCAAAGTCTTATACCGTCCGAGTTTCCCCTCCACGCTTCACGCTGTTGACTTTCTATTTAGTTAATAAGTTTGGTATACTTTCTTCTTTGTAATTTCAACTGTTCTTCACTTTTTTTGCTTCCAGATTTTCAAAGCCTGCTCAGGAAAAATGATATTGTGTAGTCGCTCAAAAAATAAAAATCGAATATATATATATATATATACACACACACACTTGTGTATGCTATATACAAAAAATATTTAAATTATTTATACTTTTGTGGCTATCGAATGAAAATAATTTTGGCCGCTGACTAAAAGTGATCTTTGCCCTAAGGGAATATAACATACAAACACATTTCGATTAACGCTACCCACAAAGACTTAAACCGAAAGAATACACCTAACTACAAGGACACAATTTTGTGATAGCCTATGACCGTAACTTTAAACCCAATTTTGAGATGTTAGCATGACCATGTGGATGAGGGTGGATTGGAAATGATTTATTTGATAAAAAGTACCACTCTTACACTCATACTACTCGAACACTACTCGTCGTTTGCTGATAAAAAAGTTCAGTTAATACTGCAACTCGTAAATCAAACTTAGTCGCACACTTTGGTAATAGTAAAAAAAAGGTAGCCAGGTGCACAGAAGTATCCCGCATTCAGAGGCCGTTTGGCCAAGCTGTCAAAAACTACTTATTTTGGAAAATGCTTTTATTCAAAAGTATTTTATGAAAAAGTACTTTTGCAAAATAAGTAGTTTGTGTTTGGCCGATTCGTTTTAGTAGTGTTTTTTGCAATCTCATCGTGTTTGGCCAATCTTTTATAAAAACACTTTTAATTATCAAATTACGAAAAAGGACATTAGAAGTTCAATTTGCGATTAGTATTATTTAAAAAAGAAAAATAAATTTAAACATTTATTAGAAAAGAATTCAATTAAAATATAAACCGTAAAGTAAAAATATAAATTAAAAATTCTAATTAATATAAAATATAGTTATTCCAAAGCAATTATATTGAGTGTTTGGTATTACTTATTATTTACATGATAATTTAAATATGTCAAAATACATCATTCAATATAAATTTAAAATTTACTCTTAAGAATAGGAGAAAGAGAATAAAAATTTGATTAAAATAAAAAAGAAAATATATGTATAGTAGAAAAAAAAAGGGAAAAGGAAAAGAAAAAGAAAAATTATATTAATGAGGGATAACTTGAAAAATATAAATTTATTTTAAGGTTATTTTGGTCTTGAATAAATTAACTTTCTGCTTCTGCTTCTGCTTTTTGGAAGAAGCTAGAATTTGTAGCTTCTCCCCAGAAGCAGAAAAACTACTTCTGCTGCTGCTAAGAAGTACTTTTTCATTTTGACAAAACACCTTAAATTTTTTAAAAAGTACTTTTTTTGCTGGCCTCCTAGAAGCTTGGCCAAACAGGCTCTCAAGCAAGATCCCGGAAAGAGTCACACCATATAGAATATGACGTAGCCAGTCTAACCTGATGCAAGGGTCATCATTGGCTATTCCATGGCTCGAACTTGTGATCTATAGGTCAAACGAGACAATCCCATGTTGCTCCAAGACTCCCTATGCTATGGTAATAGTAAGCTTGTAATAAAAATCACCCGTTTTAGTTCAATATGGTATGATCCTCAACGTGAATACACGATCAAGCATAAGATTCATGCCAATTTGAAAGCCATATTCGCCTCTTGTACTACTGTAGTACTGCTATTGCTAAAGTAGTCACTACACATTTGATCAATCAAAATGCTAAAATGCAAGAAACTTATAAATTGCACAAGTAATAAAGATTTACCAAGGTTAAAGGTCTCATCTTTGTCACCTGAATTTTCCTCTTTTCTTTTCTCCCTATACCACTGAACCAATATCTTCGATTTCTGAGCGTCATCCTTCCACTGAATTCATGCTAATCTTCTCCATATCGTTCCAATTTTATCGGATGTCCCCCTAAACGATCCTGACGGTCGATTGGCTGCAATGCTCGACCGATTCCTTGATAATCGCGCCAATGGCTCAATAATAGAGTCTCGGTATTTGCAGGGCAACACCTGAATCCTCCCTCTTTTTGATCGGACCACCGGCGTCGAACATTTTCCGTCCACCGTCTCTTCCACGTATTCCATTCCCCAGCACTTATTTCTCCGTTTCAGTTGCTTTGTTCTACTTTTCTTCTCTGGTTCCGGTTCAAAATCTGAATCATCTTCTTTAAACTCACCAAATATCAGTCTTGCTGCTTCAATGAGCAAACCCATAAATCCTTTTTCCTCTTCAAGTTTCCCTATTTCAGTAACCCCACTAGTATTCTCAAGCTGAGAACTTTCTAGAATTTCCACGTCAGCACCGGCATGTCCACTATCAGTAAAACTATCACTGTCCAACAATTTTTCTTCTTTCCCAACTTCACATTCACCATCGGAGAATTTCTCAACCCCACCGGAATTTCCACTCCCGGCGGCGGTGAAAGCATCAACAGGAGACTCAGATTCTTGATTTTCCGGCGAAGCACAAAACCCAACATTCAAGTCAATGGGGAATCCATTAGACTCGGTTTTCACAACATATTCTGATTCTTTGAGTTGAGAACTCGATAAAGATTGAAGCTTTATGGTATTTTCAGGTGGGATAGTGGAGATTGTCCTTAGAATTTTGAAGAGACAGTTCTGTGCTTTGGAGCAAGTAGGGTGTTTTTCCGTACAAAGTGAAGATGAAGAAGAAGTTGCTGATACATAGCGTGCCTGATTAGAAGGATTATTCAACAATTGATGTGAATCCATTTTCCTCATCCTTTTTTGCACCGATCAAAAACGAAAGTTACAGAGGTAGCTTTATAGCTCTGTAATGAAGGGCATATAGGAAAAGAAAAAAAAAACGAAGAAAGAGAGAGAGGAGAGAGAGAAGTTATAGAAACAAGAAAATGCAGACCCGATTCTCGTGGCCTTTTCTCCGTTTTTAGTACTTTGTACTAAAGCTGTCAAACGGGCCGGGCTTACCCGTTATCGGACCGGCCCGGTTCATAAGGGGTTGGGTGGGCTGGGTAGGGGGGTAAGAGGGGTTTGGTAGGTTTAGTTTTATTTTCCGGTTAGCCGGAGCCGGGTAACCCGGAAGGCGTGAACAGTACCCATACCGGTTAACCCGGACCGGAACCGGCCCGGTTCAACGGTAAAAATTTTTATTTTTTTATTTTTTTTTGAATTTTCCAAAGCAGGTGGGGCCCACTATCCGTTGGCTGAGTTAGTTTTCAGAACTGATCCGTTGGCCAACGGATCTATTGAAGAAATGGCCTTTTTTTTTA
>MU733377.1:2939-21649 GCA_026770625.1 Nicotiana glauca
AACAATAATATCCCTAGATGAGGTTCTTAAAGAAGCAACAAATACTACGTGAGTATGGTCGGATAGGGAAAGTGACATGTAATAAATATTTCAAAAATCAGAAGTAATAAGGTAGCATTTAATAATAATGAATAGCAATTAATGAAATTTAAGTAAATAAGATGAGACAATCCCTTGAATCTTTGAGTTATTCTCGTTAGTGGAAAAGTGTAGACAAGAATCTCAGTGAAAAGGTGATGTTTGTATACTAGAAATTAGTTCAGATTCCTTTCTTCTAATCAAAGTATATTTTTTTACAACTGAATATCATCCCTCCCCCCCCCCCCCCCCNATCCAGTAGCATATTCTCTGTCATATCATATCTTGAAGCCAGCCGTAATAACTCCATCAAAGGCACTCAACCTTGGCATCGACCCTTGTTGACTCCTCGACTTCGTCCTTTGTTGACTGTTCGATCACAGAATTCGCCGCTTCTTGGGCCATTTCGATAAACGACGACTTGGGAACTCTTCCCCTAGTACTATCTTGGTTTAAATATTTTAAAGATAGATTCTGACCCATACACCATCTAAGTAGTAGTATATCACAAACTTTTTTTAGAAGGAAATATTGAAATTTAACATTGAATCTTTTTTTTTTTAGAAAGATTAAGGTCCATATAAAACACAATCCGCTATGTTTTTAAGTCCATCACATTTGTTAAATTGTATTTAAAGTAGTCTTGACGACTTCAGCGTTTAATATTGCTTGATATCTTTTGCAACATCGAATCTCATTTAAAGACCTTGTTACTAGATATCATTCCATTGTTCATATCTTCGGTCCATAATTTTCATCTCTTTAATAATAGCTCAGGAGTCGAGACTTGAAGATTACAATTGGACAGAGTCCAACTACAAGCCCGTTTGTATGCATGCTTAGGGGTCGTTTGGTTCACGGCCAAAGTTATCCCCGGATTGTAATCCGGGGATTAATAATCCCTGGATATTTAATACCAATTCTTTGTTTGGTTCGTTGGATTGAAAATGGAATATACCGTGTATAATTCCAAACTTGTGTTTAGTTTGAAACTAAATAAACTTGAATCAATCATTTTTTTTCATTTTTAACCTTAGTAATTTTAGAGACTTAGATATATGTAATTTTTTTAAAAATAAAGATGCAGATATCACCTATACCAAAAGAGATCTATAACTCTATAGGATATAAGTTTTGTAATGTTATAATCCTTGTCTTGTAATATTCTAGAATCAAAAGATTGGATCACTTTTTTTTTTTTTGGCAATCCGCTAAGCAAGCGCCTAGGGCTAGTTTTTTATTAATAACAGAAAAGAAAAATACAACAATTAGAAAAAGTACAAATAAGGGGGACATTAGCACCGGTATTGTTACCCATATAACACAAATCGGTCTGACCTTACCGTACTAGTCCTATTGAGGATTGGATCACTACTTTATTATTGTTCACTGCTTTTTTTTTAAAAATGTTTTAGGCCGGTTCTAAAATTTACCACATAAATTTTATATTCCATATCATATTCTCTGTTCATTCATTGTACTATAATTGTTAATGGAGTTTAATTCGAATTAATTATTAGGACTATGAGAATGAAAATGAGGAATTTACATAGAATACAAGTCATTTGTTACTTATTTAAATATGTTACAATTACTTTTTGAAAATTACATAAGGTGCAATTCATTTTAAATTCTACAATTTTTAATATCGCTAATACCTCTCTCTTGAGATTCTCTCGCCTAAAAGTATCCTTATATATCTCTCTTGAGATTCTCTCACCTAAAAATATCCTTATGTCTGTCTCTTGATATTCTCTCTTACCTAAAATGTATATATTTGTATTAATTCTTCTTCAATTTCTTCATTAAAGGAATTCGAGTATATCCCGATATCCCAAGCCTCGTCTCCTATTATTAATATGTGACTGATGTATGTTATTAATAAATATACTAATATACGATATATTATATAGTACAAGCTAATATGAAAATGGTATTTAAGTATACAATATAAACATACCTTCATAGTATAATATCACTTTTGGTTATCTAATGTACACATTGAGAATCCAATATATACATTAAGAAAAAAAAAACCGATGTATGTTACTAATAAATATCGTATCAGTATATTATATATATATTACAAACTTATATGATATTGGTATAGTACATAATACAGCATACCTTCATTGTATAATATCACTTTAGATTATCTGATGTGTACTACTAGTAAATATAGTATACAGTATACTATATAATATAAATTTAATAAAATTGGTATATAATATATATAAAATCATCACCTTTATCGTATAATATTACGTCATTTCGCGTTGAATTTTTTATATTATATATTACATGCTATATGTTAATTATGATATATATCTTCTTCTTTTTTTATAGTTCCATTTGAAGAATACCTCTATTACTATAGAAGGAGAAATTTATAAATAATAAATTGTTTGTTGAGAATGTGTTGAAGAATAATGTAAACAAAAAGGAGATGGAGAGTTTTTAGAGACCAAGATGGAAATTGAAATAGTTATAATCTAATGGGTTTATAGTGATTGTAACGACCCGACTAGTCGTTTTGCTTTCTAGAACCCTGTTTTCCTAAATAAGACTTCACATACTTGATTTTACTTATTTATGACTTGCATGGATGGTTGGTTCGAGATTTGGAAGAATCTGGGTTGAAATCGGAACACTTGGTTCCTTAAGGTTGGCTTAAAAGGCCAAGTTTAAATTCGGTCAATAATTTGAGTAAACGACCTCCGAATTGGGATTTAACGGTTCTATAGGTCCGTATGATAATTTCGGATTTGGGCATAATCAGGCTTTGGATGACCCGGGAGTGTTTTGGCATCTAATAGTGAAAGCTGATTTCTTAAGGATTTTGAAGTCCTTTAAATTTGGTTAGGAGTGGGTTTTTGCGATATCAAGGTCCGGACGGAATTCTGAGATCGAGAATAGTTCCATAATGTCATTTAAGACTTGCACGCAAAATTTGGTATCATTCCGAGTAGTATAAGTACGTTTCGGCACATTAGAAGTAGATTGAAGAACTTGAAGTTCATAATTATGATTCAATTGGTTTTAGGGTGTGATTCTTAGTTTTAATGTTATTTCGGGCATTCCTAAGGTTCGAGCGAGTCCATTTTATCATTTCAAACTTGTCGGTATGTTCAGGCGGGGCCCTGGGGGCCCCAAGCATTAATCGGACGAGGCTCGAGCTAAGTTGAAAATTGGAGGAGGAATTGAAGCTCCAGCTTCTGTCATAACCGCACCTATATTTGGTCAGCCGCAAATGCAAGCTTGTAGGTGCGGGCCTTGACTCGCAGATGCGACCAAGGGTGACCAGCCCAGAAATCGCAGAAGCGGTCCTTTCTCCGCAAAAGCGGTTGGCCATCTGCAAAAGCGGCACCAGCCATCCCAGTAAAATTTCGCAGAAGCGGACCATTTTTCGCAAATGCGATGGGTGCAGGTGCAACCCGGGACCGCAGATGCGAAAATCATTAAAGGCAATGACCTTCATCTATTATGGGAGTTAGACAATTTTGGCTCATTTTCACTCCATTGTTGGGCGTTTTTAGAGCTGTTGAGAGGGATTTTTCACCAAGCTTTTGGAGGTAAGTAATTCCTAATATTTGTGAGTTAAATACTTGGATTTTGGGTAGATTAACAAGTAAATATTAGTAGAAATCATGGGAATAGAATAAAACCTAGGTTCTCGATAAAAACAAGATTTAACCATGAAATTCGTTATGGAATAAAGTAAAAACATATATTATTGATCCTTAGGTTATGGATAACAACTTCCTTTGAAAATTTTTGGAATCCAGATACGTGGGCCCGGGTGTGAATTTTAGGAACCTTGCCTTTGGGGTTGGATAATCACTTTAATAGCTAGAATATGAACTTGTAAACCTATAGTGATTGGTTTTTATACTATTTGAATAATTTCAAATTGTGCAGCTCTGATTTGAGGATTTGAGCGCATTCTTGAGTTGGAAGTAGGCTCGAAATGAGGTGAGTCTCTTTTCTAACCTTGTAAGAGGGAAATTTCCTCATAGGCAAATTTAATTAATATACGATCAATTGTGGGGGCTATGTAAATATGAGGTGACGAAAGTCTGTACGTAGCTACTATTCCTTTTATGTACAGGTAGTTCCAGGCTTACATCATGCTTCGTGGGTACCGTTATATGATTATAATTGTTGATTTGCATTGAATGACACTAAGTTGAAGATGTCATGGTTTCAAGGATTTCATGTAAATATTTATTTTGAAAAGAATTGAGAAAATATTAAGTTATATCTATATTTAACTGTGTCGCAAGTATATTCCGCGAGCGGGGTGATTATTTCCACTACTCTCATGGGAGTGGGTCGTCCGCCTCGACAGGTTAATAAATTTGTATATGGTTCGGGCCGTTCGACCCTCGATAGTGCATAATTTACTTTTATATTAGATCGGACTGAACGTCCTCGGTGGTACTTGTGTGTGATAATAGAATCGGGACCCTTTATAATTCGTATGATTCATTGCTTGAAAGGTTACTTGTATTAAATGAAGAAAGAGATTTACTAATTGGATGAAAGAATTTTTAGTATTATTCTTGTTTGAGTTTGTTGTTATGTACATACATTGTGAATTAAAATATAGAACCTCATATTATTATATTTGCTAGCCCTAGTAAGTGTCAGAATCGACCCCTCGTCACTACTTCTTCGAGGTTAGACGAGATATTTACTGGGTATATATTTTTATGTACTCACACTACACTTTTGTACTTGAATGTACATGCTTTGAGGCAGGTGCATTTGGCCATCAGTCCGGAACAGCTGGAGTCTCTCTTTTGTCTTTATGTTCCCCAGCTTGAGACTTCCCAGTGAGCTACCCTTCTAAGCCGTTCTGGAACAGCCTGAGTCTCTCTTTTGTCTTTATGTTCCTGTCTATTTCTTTTCCAGACATTAGTATAGTATGGTTTTCTATATTTTACTAGATTGCCCACACACTTGTGACACCAGATCTTGGCACACACATTGGTAGACTTATGATTTTGTCTTATTTTTATGATTTGAATTCGTATTCATTACTTCCATTTAATTATGCTTAAATTTTGAACTCTAAATTTCTTAATCAATAAGGGGAAAGTTATCACGTACTAATTATTCAAATGAGAATTTACTAGTTGACTAGTGTTGGCTTGCCTAACAACGATGTTGGGCGCCATCATGACCTAATATGTAATTTGGGTCGTGATAACATAGAGCACTAGGTTCACGTAGGTCTCACAAGTTGTGGGAAAACCTGGTAGAGTCTTGCAGATCGGTATAGAGACGTTTGTACTTATATTCTAGAGGTTATAGGGTGTTAGGAAACTACTCTTTATTCATCTTCTATCGTGAAGTCGATGGTATACTAAATTTTCTTCTTCTATTCTCTCACAGATAGTGGGAACGCGTGCGGTGTACGTTCTAAACCCGGGAGGAGTTGCTTCCCCCGTTATTAGAGGTCGAGGTAGAGGCCGGGTGAGGGAACCGACCCAAGGTAGGGGACGAGGGTGTCCCTGAGCTGCCCCAGTTGTACCACCACTAGATCTAGCAGGGAATCCCATTATTAAAAAGCAGGGCGAGGTGCCTGCTGTAGATCCTGCCCCGACATATTTCATAACAGCACCGGGCTTCCAGAAAGACTTGGGCCGTATGATGCGGTTCATGGACTTGACGGCTCAGGCTGATTTATTTCTAGCAGATCCAGCCACATCTCAGGCAGAAGGGGGAGCACAGACCCCTACTGCTTAGGCTTTTAGGCACGCAACTGTCGTATATCAAACTCCAGGTGCTCTACCCTTGGGGGTGCCCAGACAGTTGCAGCAGTGGCACCTGAGCCCAAACCAGATGCGAACGTGATCCGCAGAAGTTATTGTATAGATAGACTAGGATATACCCTCCTATCTTCGGACGTGCGCGACATGAGGATGCCCAAGATTTCATTGATAGGTGTAGGGACAGACTGTACAACATTAGGATATTGGAGTCCCATGGAGTATATTTTACTGCCTTCTAGCTAGAGGGCGAGCCCATGACTTGGGATCAGTTTACACGGCTTCTATTGGACAAGTATGTTCCACCCTCAGAGGGAGAAGTTACGTGTTAGCTTCAGCGGCTCGAATATGGTCAGATGTCTATGACCAACTATGAGGCGAGATTCTCTGATTTGTCTCGCCGGGCACTAATGATACTTCCTATGGACGTGGAGTGAGTGCAGAGATTTGTTGTGGGGTTACTCCCCGATAGTTGATCTAGCATGGCCCGATAAGTTGAGATAGAGACTGAGTATCAGCTAGTGGTAGAGATTGCTCGAAGGATTGAGGGTTAGAGGGGTAGAGAGCAGATACAATAGGACAAGAGGACCCGATTCTCTAGAGAGTTTAGAGGTACGCTAGCTAGGGGCAGAGAACAATTTGTGAGGGGTCAGTCCAGCAGTCCCCCATATTCAGCACCACCACCTCCTCACCGAAGAGCTCTAGTGAGGCCTTATTTCAATGCGATGCCGGAGAGTTCTTACCGCCCATCAGCTATTCAGGGTTCCTCTGGCTAGTATTTTGGTCATCAGGGTTCTTCCAGTGCCTACTTCAATGCTATGACAGAGAGTTCATACAGCCCCCAAGCCATTCAGGGCTCTTCTAGTGGATATTCGAGACATCAGGGTCAGGCTTCTAGATAGCAGTATATGGTACCGTGAGGTTGTTACGAGTGTGGGGATTTGGGTCACATGAAGAGATTTTTCCCCAGACTTCAGGGTAAGGCAGTACAGCAAGGTCATCATCCTATGATTACAGCACCAGTAATCCGGCTACCCAGAGGTGGAGGACAGGCAGGTAGGGGCCGTCCTTAAGGTGGAGGGTAGGTAGGGGGAGTTCATCCAGCTATTGTTCAGCCAGGCGGAGGCCAGCCACCCGGCGCTCCATCTAGATTTTATGCTTATCCGGCCAAACCAGATGTAGTGGCCTCAGATGACGTGATCACAGTACTATTTTTGTCTACAATAAGGATGCTTCGGTATTGTTTGATCCAGGGTCTATACATTCATATGTGTTACCTATGTTTGCTTATTTCTTGGATATCCCTCATGAGTCTTTGGGTACTCCTGTTTATGTGTCCACTCCCGTGGGCGATTCTATGGTTGTGGATCGAATCTACCAGTCCTGTGTGGTTACATTCTATGGTTACAAGACTAGAGCAGACCTTCTGTTACTTGATATGATCGACTTTTAGGTCATCCTGGGCATGGAGTGGTTATCTCCATATCACTCCATCCTTGATTGTCATCCGAATACTGTTACTTTAGCGATGCCTGAGTTGTCGAGATTGGAATGGAAGGGTTCCTCCTTTAGTATTTCTAGTCGGGTTATCTCTTTTCTGAAGGCTCGACATCTGGTCAAGAAAGGTTGTTTGGCGTATCTAGCATATGTTTGGGTTACCACCGTAGAGTCTCCGATGATTGATTAAGTGTTCGTTTCGTATCTTGAAGAATGAGTAGGCTTAAGTAATGTAATAGGGGTCAGGGCTAGTAGTCTAGGAGTTTGCCGATGTATTTCCTTCTGACCTTCCAAGTATGCCACCAGATTGTGATATTGATTTCTGTATTGATTTGGCTCCAGGTACCCAATCTATATCTATCCCACCATATTGTTTGGCTCCGAAAGAGTTGAAGGAGAATCTTGAGGAGTTGTTAGCAAAGGGGTTTATGAGACCAAGTTTGTCACCTTTGGGGTGCAACAATGTTGTTTGTAAAGAAGAAGGATGGGACTATGCGGATATGCATTGATAAAAGTTAGTTGAAAAAGGTTACCATCAAGAACAAGTAACCATTGCCGCGCATAGATGATTTGTTTGACCAGTTGTAGGGTGCTAGGGTGTTTTCTAAGATTGATTTGAGATCAGGGTACCATCAGTTGAAGATTCAGGACTTAGATATTCTGAAGACTACTTTCCGTACTAGATATGGCCATTATGAGTTCCCGGTGATGTCTTTCATCTTGACTACGACGTTTATGGATCTGATGAACCGGGTGTTCAGGCCTTATATTGATTCTTTTGTTACCATCTTCAATGATGACATCTTGATTTACTCACGTAGCTTGGGGAGCATGAGCAGCATCTGAGAGTGGCGCTTCAAACATTAAGAAAGCAGAACCTATATGCTAAGTTCTCCAAGTGTGAGTTTTGGCTAGAGTCTGTGGCATTCTTGGGGCATGTTGTATTAGGAGAGGTAGTTCAGAGTTGACCACGTCCCACTTTGGTGACTGAGATCAGGAGTTTCCTAGGGATAACAAGTTATTATTGCCGATTTGTGTAGGGATTTTCATCCATTGTAGCACCTTTGACTAGATTGACTCAGAAGGGTGCTCATTTCCGTTGGTCCGATGATTATGAGGCGAGCTTTTAGAAGCTCATGACGGCTTTGACTACAGCACCAATTCTAGTGTTGCCCTCCGGTTCAGGGATGTATATTGTGTATTGAGATGCTTCATGCATTGGCTTGGGTTGTGTATTGATACAGGAGGAGTGATTTATTGCATATGCTTCGCGTCAGCTGAATATCCATGAGAAGAATTACCCTGTGCACGACCTAGAGTTAGTCGTGATTATTCATGCTCTTAAGATATGGTGGAATTATCTATATGGGGTGTCATGTGAGGTTTATACTGATCATCGCAGCTTACAACATTTGTTCAAGCAAAGGGATCTTAATTTGAGGTAGCGTAGATAGCTTGAGCTACTGAAGTATTATGACATCACCATTCTTTATCATACGGGCAATGCAAATGTGGTCGCATATGTCTTAAGCAGGAAGGCAGAGAGTTTGGGTAGCTTGGCATTCATTTCAGCAGAGGAGAGGCCACTAGATTTGGACATTCAGTCCTTAGCTAACAGATTTGTGAGGTTGGATATTTCTGAGTCCAGCCAAGTTCTGGCATGTGTTGTTGCCCAGTCTTCACTATTGGGACAGATCAAGGCTAGGCAGTTTAATGATCCACACTTGGCAGTTCTCAGAGAGACGGTACTACATGGTGGTGCCAAGGAGGTTTCTATCGGCGAGGATGGTGTTCTGCCACTCTAGGGTCGCCTATGTGTCCCTAATGTCGACGTCTTATGGGAGAGGATTCTTGAGGAGGTACATAGTTTGCGGTATTCTATTCATCCAGGTGCTACAAAGATGTATTGTGACCTGAGACAACACTATTGGTGGCAGCGAATGAAGCAAGACATAGTGGAGTATGTAGCTAGGTGCTTAAATTGTCAGCAGTTCAAGCATGAGCAACAGAGGCCGGGGGGCCTACTTCAGTAGATGACTATACCTGAGTGGAAATAGAAGTGCATTACTATGGACTTTTTAGTTGGGTTGCCGTGGACCTAGCAGAAGTTTGATGCATTTTAGGTCATCATCGATAGGTTGACCAAGTCGGCACATTTCATTCCAGTTATGACTATCTATACTTCACAGAGGTTGTCCCAGAGTTATATTCGGGATATAGTCCGGTTGCACGGTGTGCCGATTTCTATCATATCAGATAGGGGCCCTCAGTTCACTTCGCATTTTTGGAGAGCTGTTCAAAGTGAGTTGGGGACCCATGTGGATCTCAGCACAGCATTTCATCCTCAGACCGACGGACAGTCAGAGCGGACAGTTCAGATATTAGAGGACATGTTGAGAGCATGTGTGATTGACTTTGGGGGACAGTGGGATCACTTCTTACGTCTAGCCGAGTTTGCTTATAATAACAGTTACCAGTCCAGCATTGATATGGCTCCATTTGAGGCTTTATATGGTCGGAGATGTCGTTCTCCTATCGGGTGGTTTGAGCTTAGCGAGGCTAAGTTGTACGGAACTAACTTGGTGAAAGATGCCTTGGAAAAGTTGAAGTTGATTTTGGAGAGACTCCACACAACACAGTCCAGATAGAAGAGTTATGCGGATCAGATGGCGTATGATGTATCATTCATGGTCGGCAAGAAGGTTCTCTTGAAAGTCTCGCTGACGAAGAGTATTATGATATTAGGGAAGAAGGGAAAGTTGAGCCCAAGGTTTATAGGCCCATTTGAGGTGTTGAGGCGAGTTGGGGAGGTTGCTTATGAGATTGGTTTACCTCCCACCCTATCAGAGGTTCATCTAGTTTTTCATGTGTCTATGCTTCGGAAGTATCACGCCGACTTATCTCATGTGTTATACTTCAGTACTATTCATCTAGATGAGAGCTCGGGTTATGAAGAGGAGCCAGTTGCCATTGTTGATAGACATGATCGCCAGTTGAGATCCAAAAGTATTTCTACGTAAAAGGTCCAGTGGAGGGGCCAATCAGTCGATGAGGCAACCTAGGAGTCCGCGGAGGACATGTAGAGTCGATTGATCACGTCCAACTCTAGTCCTAAAAAGGATAAGTGACCGCTGCAAATATAATCCAGTCTAAAAGTCCGGAGTCAAATCCCACAGAGACTTAAAGCTTCACTATAACTGTTCAATATCACTCGAAAGATAAGCTCGAACAATTCCTAAGTTATAATATTAAGATTTTTATATCTAACTAATTAACTAGGAAACTAAAGCAGTAAATTAACAACTAAAGATACTAAGGGTTGGAGATAAAATTTAGGAGGTCTAGAGTTGAGATTTCCCTAAATATTGGAATCATTCCCGCTATGTTCTCTACAATTTCGCCTATGTATTCTTTACTGATCATGAGCACTTTAGGTGTCGTAATTCTCTCTCGAGAAACTACAATAATTTACTAGACATATTCTCTCAAACTACGCTAGTTGGCTTTATCTAACCGCTCATTATGACCACGTCAAGGCTTTGTTATTTCTAAACCTACCTTTAAACTCACTGTATTGATTTTTCACATACGTTAGGAGTGATATTGTTCAACAACTACCTAAATATGTACTCTCTCTCGAGTAGTACACACTAAATAGGCGCAGTTAATTGATGGACATTCAATCAACAACAACAAATGCGTAGTTGAACAAGTAGAGAAATCCAACGGCTTATTATATAAAAATATAACAAGAATTCATCCTACAAAAGGTTGTATCAAAACTCTAGATAACCAATTGGTTATTCATAATAGTATTTAAAAATACAATACTAAAATTCATAACCAATAAAGGAAATATGAAGAAGGAAGTGAAAAGATCGTAGAAGAATTCTCCGCCTTGCTCCCAGTGTGTTCTTACCTCCTTAGGTTGAATCTCCGGTCTCCTTAGCCTATTGAGGTCTAAATTATGTTAAAAGTATGCCAAAGGTCCTCAAAATACCATTTTTACATGTATATATACCAATTAGGGTTGTGCCCAAACAATTACACATTCTTCTATGCGAAAAAGGACACTGTTCCCGGACAGGACGTCCGCGGATCTGACAGCAGAGCACTTGTCATGCATTTTTCAATCTGTTTTGTTTGGAATTTGGAAAAACATAAAACAAGAAAGTTGTAGCTGTTAGTGTTGTATTTCAAACCATATATTGTGGGGCCCAAATGGACTTCTGAGCAAAGAGTTATGTCCATTTTACTATACATTGCACAATATGCCTACTCGATTCTTCGTTTCATTACTCTATCATCCGTTGATCCCCGAATACAATCCCGACTTAATTCCTTGGGCTTTTACTCAGACTTCATTCGGACACTTTTCTTGGACAGGATGTCCGCGGCCGCGGATTGGACTGCAGACCTGACCGCAGATTTTTGCCATGTTCTGTCCGCGGCCACGGATCTGACCGCAGAGCACTTGTCGCAAATTTTTCACCCTGTTTGTTTCAAATTTGGAAAAACATAAAATAGGAAAGTTGTAGCCCGTTGGGTTAGCTTTCTAACTATATATTGCGGAGCCCAAATGGACTTCTGAGTGAAAGTTTTGTGCATTTTCCTAGATAATGCACAATATGCCTACTCAATTCTTCGTTTCGTTGCTCTATCACCCGTTGATCCCCGAATTCGATTCCGGATTAATTCCTTGGGATTTTACTTAGACGTCAGAGCTCCAAATCACTTGAATTTATTCCATAACATATACATAGCTCGAAATCACTCCTACAAGGCATAAAACACACAATTAGTGCGAAACAGTAGCGATTAAAGCGCAAACTCAACTTAAGTATAGTAAATTAGAGTGTAATAATCGACTAAAATATATAATTATAGCCTATTATCAACACCCCACACTTAAACCATTATTCGTCCTCGAGCAATCAAACTACACTTTGTAAAGGCACGACCTTTTTAAATAATTCTCCTAACTTGTCACACCAAGAATACTTAAAATAGACTAAGTACAAAACCGTAAGATCTTCACCTCATTTGAATCCCAAGTACCAAACATTATTCACAACTCACCCACCTACTCTAACATAGAGGTCAATGACATTACCTCTCCTTCATGAATCAAGTGCCCTCATAGAACAAAAGAGAGTAGTTCCACACAATAAAATTTAAGAACACTTAGGAACTCAAGATAGAAAGAATTCACTCACTCTCAGAAATAACATTCATATGCCACAAAAGATGCACCATAGGCTTGCCCGTTGTGTACTACTCTACTAATCGAGCTCATTCAGTCTAGGATCAAGTAGGACTTTATTTGGTTGTAATGTAGGCTGCGGGACGGGTATGATACATTTAGATGAGTGACTACACCTCCCTAAGCACTTTAATACATATACTTTAACATTCAAACCCCATACTTATGTCAAACCAAACTCCACCTTCACATCAATGTATATTACCCTATACTTCTTTAAGCATAATTATATCAAGAGTCACCACTTATCAAGGAATATTTTTTTTCGCAGCAATACAACTATTTTTTTTCAATTCAAGTGGCTCTTACTTTTTCAAAACAGTGCACATTTCTCCTTATTTCATTAGTTCCACTCAAAAGCCAAACCAGCCACCCCACACTTTAACTTTTATACAGTTCATAATAAGTCAAGTGCTTATGAGAGGTTAGAGGGTTCAAATAGATGGTTAATTCAAACAAATGGGTAATGCTTGTAATGTAGTTGCCAAAGAAATAGGATTACAGGCTCAAAGGGGTTAGCTACGATACATAACAATTAGGCGGGTAAAATATGCATATCTGGCTCAACAAGGAAACGCCTATATCACTTCCAAGACTGAACAAAACTACTATTTTGGTTTGCAAATATATGGGGCAAGTTATAGACATCAAATGCAATGCATAGAATAATACAAAACCTTGCACACACATGGCACATAACTCACTCAGGATTAGAATCATCAAGACACTCTAGTCAAAGCAGTTAAGCAAAGTTAAGATCATACAATTTAAGGTACTTCTACAAGAGTCAAAACTGAGCTTAAGTGTCACAATTAAAATACTCACTATTCTCAAGGCATAACAAAGTCAAGAGATGTTGCTTCAATTCAATTCATCTCACACTGGCTCCTACTCCTAAAAAAATAAAACTAACTACACCCGGTTCAAATAAAACCCTTGGAAAAGAACCGCGACACAAAGAAAAACCAAGGGGAAATTGATACACTACCTAATAAAAGAAAATGTTTTTGTCCTTTTTCTTTAGACTTAAATCCCTCAAGAAAATTTTCTAATAGATCCATCGCTGGGAAAAGTCCAATCTTTTTAAAAAAAATAATATTATTCAATTAAACTAACACATCTAAAGTAGTATATAAAGTCACGCATAAAATCTCCTCACCTCACACTTAAAATTGTGCATTGTCCCCAATGCACATCATAACTATAAGAGGGTAAAAGGAACTCCCCGGTAGGCCAAACGCCGAAGCACCAGCAGCTCATGGGGTACTCAGACTTCTCTCAGGCTTGCTCCTTCATGCAGGTACCTCACACTTAGTACCAACCATCTGGCTTACTGTTGCATCTTCCAATAGCTTTGCTTTCCATGCTCCTGAAAAACCAAAAATCGACACTATAAACATAATACAATTAGAGAAATAAAAAAATTAAAAGAAAGTAATAAAGTTGGGTTGCCTCCCAACAAGCGCTTGATTTAACATCGCGGCTCGACGCGAATCACTTTTGCCTCCATCTCGAGCTTATGAATTGAACCACGCTCCATTGGTGGAGGAATAAAATCTAATTGGCCCAAGCAACCATTGAACTATTCTACACTTCTTGGCTTTTAGATGAGGTATGTAGTCCTGTCTTTCTGGCAAGAAAAATTCCAGAATGTAGGCACCTTGTTCCTCATTCCTTGACTTCTCAATTGGCTCGTATGGCTCTATTTCCATATCGTCATCCAAGCACAATATAGAAAAATATTTTGAGTGAGGAACAACGCGCTCACACACATGAACTTCAGGACTTTCAGCATCCTCAACATCAATGATACTAGAGTCAACAAAATTTATATCCTCAATGTCCTTGGCTAACTCTAGTCTCACTTCTTCAGCATCGACATCCACAAATTCTAGTTGGTTAGATTGTTGGTTTTTTACTATGACCTCCTCCATTTGCACCTTAATGTCAGCATCTAATTCATGTTTCTCTTGGCTTTATATCAACAATATTGGCTTGTTGAGCATTAAATACCTCAACTAGTTGACTCATGTGTGCCTCCAGGTTGCGAATAACAACATCTTGCCCTTGTATGTGCAGTTGTTTCTTATTATTTTGTTCCACAAGGCACCTTAGCATATCCTTAATCTCTTTTAGGTCATCAGCCCTGGGTTCTTTGTTCCTATTAACTTCACAAGAAAAAGAAGAACCATCAAAGTAAGGGGTTGGGGGAAGATAAAAAATATAAGCACAACCATGAAAGTGACCATCTTGACCGCCATACATATCACACACATTCCACACATAAGATTTAGTTGGTGCACATAACTCGCTCTCGGGGATATTTTGATAATTTTTCCATGGGTGATTTTCTTCAAAATATGCATAAGGAGGATTAAAAGCAGAATTACCAATATCAAAATTTCCATAATTCCAGGATGCCATGTTTCTCAATTAACAAGTAAAAAAATTTAAAAAATATCAAATACAACAAAACAAAAATAAAAGTTCAAATTTGTATCCTAGCAATATGTACACCTACAGTTACTCTGTTAGTTCCCCGGCAACGGTGCCAAAATTTGATCACGCCCAACTCTAGTCCTGAAAAGGATAAGCGGTCGCTGCAAATATAATCCGGTCTAAAAGTTCGGGGTCTAATCCCACAAAGAGCTAAGGTTTCACTATAACCGTTCAATATCACTCGAAAGACAAGCTCAAGTAATTCCTTAAGTTATAATATTAAGATTTTTATATCTAACTAATTAACTAAGAAACTAAAGCAGTAAATTAATAACTAAAGATACTAAGGGTTGGAGATTAAATTTAGGAGGTCTAGAGTTATGATTTTTCCAAATATTGGAATCCTTCCCACTATATTCCCTATAATTTTGCCTATGCATTCTCTACTGATCGTTAGCATTTTAGGTGTCGTAATTCTCTCTCGAGCAACCACAATAATTTACTAGACATATTATCTCGAACTACACTTGTTGGCTTTATCTAACCACTCATTATGACCACGTCAAGGCTTTGTTATTTCTAAACCTACATATAAACCCACTGTATAGATTTCTCACACGCGTTAGGAGTGACGTTGTTCAACAACTACCAAAATATGTACTCTCTCTCGAGCAGTACACACTAAATAGGTACAGTCAATTGATGGGCATTCAATCAACAACAACAAACATGTAGTTGAACAAGTAGAGAAATTCAATGGCTTAATTATATAAAAATATAACAAGAATTAACCCTACAAAAGGTTCTATCAAAACTCTAGATAACAAATTAGCTATTCATAATAGTATGCAAAAATACAATACTAGAATTCATAACCAATAAAGGAAATAGGAATAAGGAAGTGAAAAACTCGTGGAAGAATTTTTCGCCTTGCTCCCAGTGTGTTTTTTCCTTCTTAGGTCGAATCTCCGATCTCCTTGGCCTCCTTAGCTCTAAATTATGTCAAAAGTATGTCAAAGGTCTTCAAAATACCGTTTTTTCATGTAAACATACCAAGTAGGGTTATGCGCAAACAATTACACCTTCTCATACGTGAAAAAGGGCACATTTTTCGGACAAGACGTCCACGTCCTCGGATTGGACCGCGGACCTGACCGTGGATTTTGGCCATGTTCTGTCCGTGGTCGCGGATCTGACCGTGTAGAACTTTTCGTGAATTTTTAACCATATTCTCTTTGGAATTTGGAAAAACTTAAAACATGAAAATTATAGTCCTTTGAGTTATCTTTCCAACCATATATGTTGTATCTCAAATGGACTTCTGAGCAAAAAGTTATATGTATTTTACTAGACAGTTCACAATATACCTACTCGATTCTTTGTTTCGTTGCTCTATCATCCGTTGGTCCACGAATACTATCCCGGCTTAATTCCTTGGGTGTTTACAATGACTTTATTTGGAAACTTTTCCCAGACAGGATGTCTGTGGTCGCGGATTGGACCGCAGACCTGACCGCGGATTTTGGCCATGTTCTTACCGCGGTCGCGGATATGACTGTTGAGCAATTATCGCGCATGTTTCACCCTGTTATGTTTCGAATTTGGAAAAACATAAAATATTAAAGTTGTATCCCTTTGAGTTAGCTTTCCAACCGTATACTGTGGAGCCCAAATGGACTTCTCAGAAAAAAGTTATGTGTATTTTACTAGACAGTGCGTAATATGCCTACTCGATTCTTGGTTTCGTTGCTCTATCATCCGTTGATCCTCGAATAAGATCCCAGCTTAATTCTTTGGGCTTTTACTCAGACTTCAAAGCTCCAAATCACTTGAATTTATTTCATAACATCTACATAGCTCGAAATCACTTCTACCAAGGCATAAAATACGCAATTAGTGCAAAACACTAGCGATTAAAGTGCAGTAAATTAGAGTATAAGAATAGACTAAAATACATAATTATAGCCTACATCACCGATATCCACGCTTATTCAGCACTCGAGGTATGAATCTAAGCTCGTTCGAGGACAAACATTTGTTTAAGAAGTGGAGAATGTAACGACTCGACTGGTCATTTTGCTTTCTAGACCCTCATTCCCCTAAATACGACTTCCCGTACTTGCTTTTACTAATTTATGACTTGCGGGGATGGTAGATTTGAGATTTGGAAGAGTCTGGGTTGAAATCGGAATACTTGGTTCCTTAAGGTTGGCTTAAAAGGCCAAGTTTGTCTTTGGTTAACATTTTGAGTAAACGACCTCGGAATCGGTATATGATGATTTCGGACTTGGGCGTATATCTGTATCGGGTTTTGATGACCCGGGAGCATTTTGGCTAATAGTGAAAGTTGATTTCTTAAGGATTTTGAAGTCCTTTAAATTTGGGTTGGAGCAGGTTTTTGTGATATCGAGGTCCGAATGGAATTCTGAGACCGGAAATAGTTCCTTAATGGCATTTAAGACTTCCATGCAAAATTTGCTATCATTTCGAGTAGTATAAGTATGTTTCAGCACATTAGAAATAGATTGAAGAACTTGAAGTTTATAAGTTTGATTCAATTGGTTTTAGGGTGTGATTCTTAGTTTTAATATTGTTTCGGGCATTCTGAGGGTTCGAGTGAGTTCGTTTTATGATTCCAAACTTGTCGGTATATTCGAGCGGGGCCCTGAGCGTCAATCGGATGAGACTCGAGCTAAGATGAATAATCGGAGGTCCGTAGGTCATTTTGGAGCCATTTGGCTAAAGATACAAATTAATTTTTAATCGGAGAATAAGATGAATATCCATATTATCCATGGTATTAAATATGATCACTTTTGGGAGAATTCCTAATCTCTCAAACTTGAGTAACCTCTAATTTAGGGCATTACAAATGTAAAAAATAAATTCATTACTTATCGACTGGTTATCCATTTTCTAAATGGATAATATGATTCTTAACTTCTTGTCCATATTTGACACTAGTAAATTCATCCGTGCTTCACGCAGTCATCAAAAGAGAATAAGAATATGGGTAAACAATAATTGTTAGAATTCTGATCACATAAATCAGTCTTTACTAATAAAAGAGTAGCCTAAAAGACATAAATATAATTTCCAAACTCATGGTCTTGCGATAACTCATGCAGTGAAACTTTTAAATTCGTCCTTAAGATTACCGAAATGTAATTCTTATTCTCGTTTTGTTCTTACAAATAACATTAAATTTTATGTAACGTGATCACTTTCAACAAAGTTTGTTCTATACTATCAAGAGCATACAATGAAAGATTAGGGAAGCAGAACTCTTTGATCGGTTTTATCCTCAGCATATTCTCCAATATAACACTATTAATTGGGTTTCATATATATATATATATATATATATATATATATATATATATATTATTTGTTTAGTAGATTATTACACATAAATTTATACTCAAGTCGAAAGTTATGGGTTATAATGCTACATCCGCTCCTACTGACAGTGTATATAACTAAAATCCTAAGCAATTAATACAGAAATTACCGTATCCATAAATCTCAAATTTATACAAGTAATAACTAAAGACTAAGGAGGCAAATATACTAGAACCTAAGGGACTAACATTTAAAAAACAAAAAGAGAAATGTTGAGGGAGAACCTTGGAAGGGTCGAGTTTGGGGAAGTTCTTGAC
>MU733377.1:21911-35788 GCA_026770625.1 Nicotiana glauca
ATATATATATATATATATATATATATATATATGAAGGGATATATATATATATACACACATATGAAGGGAGTAGGTATATGAAGGGAGTAATACCTATCAACAACCAAGAAGTTCTCTGTTGTAGAAAATATCCAGCACAACTTTTAGTTCCCTATAAATATATTATGCAATATTTTGTATTTTATGATATTATATTAAACGAAAATAAAATACAAAAAAAAAAAGAACAATTCCCCTCTACAACAAAAACAAGACTCAAATTATATATGAGGTAATAAAGAAATTTTCATATTTGAAATCGTTTACCCACGATGAAATAGTTTTTGATAAAACATGAGTAAGGTAGTATTAATGCCCTGGAAAATAAAGTTATAATTATTAATAGGTAAAGAAGTATATTAAGATCAAATTTATTCCCCTCGGGTATCCACGTTTAGAATTACAAGATTATCTATGAGAAAGATTTTTGAGTTTTTAAAATAACGCTATAATCTAAGATTTACCCTACGAAATTGCATATTTGATATATGTTATGTAAGATCACAACTAAAGCAATTGCAATGAATAAACATGTTAACTATATCCCTTAAGGTAATATCTGTAAGAACCAAAAAAAAATCAAAAGTTATGGCGGGGCTTAAGCCTCATATTTAATCTTTTAGTATTTTATAAACATAAAATTAAAACTAAGATATAAATTAAAAACATGTTTAAAATATATAAAATTCAATTAATTAAAAAGTGTGTGTATGTGTGTGTATTCTATATATATATATATATATATATATATATATATATATATATATATATATATATATAAACATGAAAAGTAGAACCAATTAAGAAATCGAAAAAAGCAAAACAATAAAAATATACCATGATGAAATAGAAAGATGAACGAATAAAAATTTAACAAAAACATACATGAATGAGCACCATCTGGTGAAACACTGTGTTATTGCTTTTCCAATGAGCCTCTTCTTAGGAGAAAATAGAAAAAACTTTCCCTCACTTCATATGAAGGGAGAAGTGCACGGTTAGCCACTAATAAAACATGTATTTATTTTTAAGCCACTGTTTAAAATGTCTTTAGTCTTTAGCCACTACTTTAATAAATTTTAACTGCCCGGACGAAAATACCTTCTGCTCATGTCCTTAACTTTTGAACTTAACTTCAGGACTACATGTCCTTAACTTTTGAACTTAACTTCAGGACTACATGTCCTTAACTTTTGAACTTGTAACTCTAAGTTCAAGACTACATGTACTTAACTTTTGAACTTTACTTCAGGACTACATGTCCTTAACTTTTGAACTTAACTTCGGGACTTCAGGATGTAATTCCCAACCATCCTACTTTCAGTCACCTCCAACTCATCCAAATTACCAGAAACCCCAACCTAATTTTGATAGCAAACCATCCAAACAGTACACCTCCATTGTTGAACCCATCGACCAGATGTACGAAAGGTTGAAGGTTGTTGGTTAAGTCACCCTTATTCCCGCTGTGGCAATGGAGAATTCGTCCCAATGGGTCAACCCGAATAAAACCTGTGCATATCATTCAGGTATGAAAGGGTACACTATTGAAGAGTGTCGGACATTGAAAGATAAGATCTAGACATTGATTGTAAATAAGCTCATACAGGCGAAGGAAGCTGCACCCAACGTCCGCAACAATCTTCTTCCAGATCATAAGGGCGAAGGGATCAATGTGATAGAAACTGATGAGGGGTGGGATTCCAAGGGATAAATTGGACTTATCAAAGAGGGTGATGATCCTAAGAAGCCTGCGGTCACGCTCAATCCTATTGTGGTGCAGGTAACCACCAGTTGAGGTTGAGGTAACCGCATCGATTCCATTTAAGGTAGAAATAGCACCACCAGCAGCCACACCTGTTCCATCTGAGATAGAAGTGGCCACACCTTTCACAGTAACAGTAGCACCCACACCCCCTTTCAAGTCCAACACTATACCCTGGGATTACATTGCCAAAGCTAGGAGAAAGGGAAAAGCAAAGATGGGAGAATCTGGTGCCGCACAGGGAATGACAAGAACTGGAAGAATCTATACACCCGAAAACTTGGGAGGAACAAGCAAGGAGGTTTCTACCAAACAACCTGTCATTGAAACTGGTCCAGACGATCTTTGGAGGAAATTACAAGCAAGAGAATACTTTACTGTCGATCATCCTAACAAGACTCCCGCCCAGATATCCATCCTTTCACTACTGCAAAATTTTGAGGCGCATAGGAGTGCTCTGATGAAGGTATTAAATGAAGCTTATGTACCCAACAACATCACCAGTGGGGAGATGGACAACATGGTAGGGCAAGTATTGCAGAGTCACAAGATCACCTTCCAAGAGGATGAACTACCACCGGAAGGGTTCAGTCACAAAAGGGCATCACATACCACAGTACAGTTCGAGAACAAATTCATCGCTAGGGTCTTAATAGATAGGGTTTCAAGCCTCAACATTTGTTCATTAACTACTCTAAAAAGGTTGGGCAAAGATTTCCATGAAATACGGGCGGGAAATATGAACATGAAAGCATTTGATGAGTCTTAAAGGGCCACAATTGGGGAGATTAACCTTTGTCTGTAGATGGACCAACTTGGTTCGATGTTGAGTTCCAAGTACTAGACATATAAGATACATACAACCTTCTATTGGGACAAACTTGGATATAAGCCGCTGGGGCTATAGCTTCCATGCTACACTAGACCATGAAGTTCGAATGGAACCATCGAGAGGTAATTATTCATGGGGAAGGAAGTAACCCCATTTACACCATTCAAACTATCCCCGTTATCGAGAATAGGAGAAGGCTGGGTAGAGAGACTTATCACCACATTGAACATGTCAACGCGATTGAGAAGGACAAGTGGTGGAGTAACAAAATAGAAAGCATACTGG
Organism: Nicotiana glauca; assembly: GCA_026770625.1. Taxonomy (NCBI): domain Eukaryota; kingdom Viridiplantae; phylum Streptophyta; class Magnoliopsida; order Solanales; family Solanaceae; genus Nicotiana; species Nicotiana glauca. The sequence goes on from MU733377.1 coordinate 24,833, forward strand.
CATGGTCTGGGTATGAACCTGGCAAAGGGCTTGGGAAGAAACTCCAGGGCATTACCAAATCGATACAGTTGAAATGTCATGGCACAACTTTCGGGTTGGGATAGCCATACACCTGGCAAGAATATAATGATTGGTAGCCACCATAGCGTGGTCCTTACTACCCTCTCGAGCAACCAGTGCCACATCTGACTCAGACTTTTCACCAGGCCGATACAATATGGGGATCTGCAGAGGAGGAAGCTTTGGCTGGTTTAAGGAACTTGTTTTTAGAAGATGAGAATATGGATTGCAATGTGATAGTTGAGGAGAGGGAGGAAGAAGGCCTCACCATTCAGACCGTGGAGAAGGGAGCTGTCCTAAAAAATTGGACTGCCACACCATCCCGGGCCCGCCGAGTTCCTGGGTAGCCTAGCGATTAGCCTGATTTGTTTTAATAACCATCCTAGGAATTTAAGATATTTTCAGTATTTTGTTTGAAAGATGCATTTTGTTTCAAAATAATTGCTCGAGTCATCGAGCCATACCTATTTTGGATATTTTCAAATTTAATAAATGTATTGCTATTTAGTATTCATTATTATCTTTCACATTTTTTCTTCTACAATGTTATTATTACTTTTCCTAATGAATTGATGACTGTGACATGTATTGAGACAACGCAATATAGGATAGTGACTTAGAAGAAGAGGATGAAATACCTGAGGAAGGTGTTAGAGAAGTTGAGAATTTGAGAATAAACCTAAGTCCAATCCGGACGAAACCGAAGCAATCAATTTGGGAGATTCTGAAACTGTCAAAGAGACTCGCATAAGCATTCACTTATAACCATCAGAGAAGGAAGAGTACACTCATTTCCTGAAAGAATATGAGGATGTTTTTGTGTGGTTATATGATGACATGACCGGTCTAAGCACATCCATAATGGCTCATAAGTTGCCTACCAATCCAATATGTCCGCCAGTGAAACAGAAACTTAGAAAGTTCAAACCAGATATGAGCTTAGAAATCAAGGAGGAAGTCACTAAGCAGATCAAAGCCAAAGTCCTTAGGGTAGCTGAGTACCCAACCTGGTTAGCCAACATCATACCAGTTCCAAAAAAAGATGGAAAAGTAAGGGTGTGTGTTGACTATCGGGATTTAAATAGAGCAAGTCCCAAGGATGATTTCTCGCTGCCAAATATACACATTTTGATCGACAATTACGCCAAGCATGAACTCCAATCCTTTTTAGATTGCCTCACGGGTTATCAAGATTTGGATGGAGGAAGAAGACACGGAGAAAATAGCCTTCATTACACCATTAGGAGTGTACTTCTACGAGATGATGCCATTTGGTGTAAAGAATGTTGGGGCTACCTATATGAGAGCCATGACGACCATCTTCCATGATATGATACACATGGAAATAGAGGTGTATGTTGACGACGTCATCGTCAAATCCAAGAGGGCCACATATCACATAACAGACTTAGGTAAGTTCTTTGACAAGCTAAGAAGGTACAATTTAAAATTGAACCCCGCAAAATGTGCATTCGGGGTTCCTGCATAAAAATTATTGGGATTGATTGTCAGCCGCCGAGGAATCGAGTTGGACCCATTCAAAAGTAAGGCTATCCAAGAGCTATCACCACCGAAGAGCAAAAAGGATGTGATGAGCTTCCTAGGATGTCCCAACTACATCAACCGCTTCATAGCACAGTCCACAGTTATATGTGAAACCATCTTCAAAATGTTGAGAAAGGATGTTAAAACCAGTTGGACTGAAGATTGTCAAAGGGCTTTTGACAAAATTAAGGAATACTTGTCTACACCACCAATCCTAGTCCCGCCATAGCCTGAGAGACCTTTCTACTCTATTTGTCCGTATTAGATGGGGCTTTCAGATGTGTTTTGGGACAATAGGGCGAGACGGGAAGAAAGGAGCAAGCCATATATTACTTGAGTAAGAAGTTCACACCTTACGAAGCACGATATTCTCTGCTAGAACGCACCTGCTGTGCTTTGACATAAACAACTCAGAAATTAAGGCATTACTTTTGTGCCTATACCACATACTGCATATCCAGGATAGACCCTCTAAAGTATATCTTTCAGAAACCTATGCCAACCGGGAAGTTAGCCAAGTGGCAGATATTGTTAAGTGAGTTTGATATCATCTATGTAACTCAGAAGGTGGTCAAAGGACAAGCATTGACAGACCATCTTTCTGAAAATCCCGTGGGAGGAGAATACGAACCACTAAAAACGTATTTTCCTGAAAAAGAAGTATCATTCGTAAGAGAGGACATTGCTGAAGCCTATGATGGTTGGAGAATGTTCTTCGATGGGGCTGCAAACTTCAAAGGAATGGGTATTGGAGTAGTCTTGGTATCAGAGACTGGTCAACATTATCGGGTATCTGCAAAGCTTAGGTTTTCGTGCACTAACAATATGTCAGAATATGTGGCTTGCATCATGGGGCTCAATTTGGCCATCGATATGAATATACATAAGTTTCTGGTAATTGGCGATTCAGATCTTCTGGTACATCATGTTCTAGGAGAATGGGCTATGAAAAACACCAAGATACTACCATACTTGTATCATGTGCAAGAATTGATGAAGAGGTTCACAAAGATAGAATTCAAACATGTTCCAAGAGTCCAGAACAAGTTCGAAGACGCACTGGATACTTTGTCATCAATGATACAACATCCAGAAAAGAATTTCATCGATCCCCTTTCGGTAAGGATCAATAATCAGCCTGCATACTCTGCCCATGTTGAAGAAGAAAGGGACGAAAAATCCTGGTTCCACGACATCAAAGAGTACTTTGAAAAAGGAGAATACCTGGAGCATGCAAACCATACTAAAAATGCACACTTCAGAGGTTGTCCAATCACTTCTTCCAAAGCGGAGGGACCATGTATAGAAGAACTCCTTATCTAGGGTTGTTAAGGTCTGTTGACGCAAAGTAGTCTTCCAGATTGCTTGAGGAGATACATGCCGGAACTTGCGGACCACATATGAATGGTTTTGTTCTAGCTAAAAAGATACTCAGGGTTGGATACTTTTGGATGACCATGGAAACGGATTGCATCCAGTATATCCAGAGATGCCACCAATGCCAAGTACATGTAGACATGATAAAGGTACCACCAAACGAGATCAGTGCAACAAGTGTATCTTGGCCTTTTGCTGCTTGGGGAATGGATGTCATCAATCCAATTGAGCCCACTGCTTCAAATGGGCACAGGTTCATTTTAGTGGCCATCAATTACTTCACAAAATGGGTAGAGGTTGCATCTTACAAAGCTGGAACCAAGAAAGTCATCGCAAATTTTGTCAGGGATCGTATTATTTGTCGGTTCGGGGTCCCCGTATCCATCATCACTAATAATCCTGCCAATCTCAACAGTGACCTAATAAAAGCTATCAAATGAATAGAGATGTGAAGCTGCCAACAAGAACATCAAGAAGATACTGAGGAAGATGGTAGAAAACCACAAACAATGTCACGAGGAGTTACCCTTTGCCCTATTGGTGTACCGTACCGTAGTCCGCACATCAACCGGGCTAATTCCCTATTTGCGGGTTTATGGTACCGAAGTTGTCATTCCAGCCAAGGTAGAAATTCCTTCTTTAAGGATCATACAAGAAGCCAAACTCAGTGATGCAGAATGGATGAGGAGCCATTATGAGCAACTAGCCCTCACAGATGGAAAAAGAATGAATACAGTATGTCACGGTCAACTTTATCAAAATAGAATGTCCAGAGCTTTCAACAAAACAATTCGCACTGGGGCAGCTGGTGCTGAAGCGGATCTTCCCACGAAGCCAAAGGGAAATTTTCACCCAACTTGCAAGGTCCTTACATAGTTCACAGGGAACTAATAGGAGGAGCACTCATACTTTCAGAAATGGATGGAAAAATTTGTCCAAAACCTATCAATTCAAATGCAGTCAAGAGATGCTATGTTTAGATTATTTACATTCATTCATCCGATGTAACTGAACTACGTTTGACCTGATTCTCGTTTAAGAGGGGATATGTAGGCATCCCTTTGTGTTCGGTCACATGTTAATAAAATCTTCATTTCCCCTAGAACTAGAAACTAGGGCAGAATTTTGAGGAGGACCCTCAAAATTTTGAAATGAGTCTAGCCAACGCGGTCATATGCCAGACAGTCATAAATCGGTTAAGCAACTGGGCAAAATTATGAGAAGGATTCTCAAAATTCTATAGTAGATCCCAATAAATTTCGTTGCATACAGAACAACCAAAGGATCAAACTAGGGCAGAACTTTGAGGAGGACCCTCAAAATTCTTGTGCAAGAAAGCCGCAATGTCTCTAAAAGTGTTACAGTCATTAATTCATCTTATTTACTTGATATTATATACCACTATGTTTTCTATAATTACTCTATTTCATCAATAAATGAATATTTTTGAAAACTTTATTTATATGGCCGCCAAGTGTTACCCAGGGCAATTCAAACAGGGTCTCCAGAGCAAAGCAAGCAGACAAAGGCATGAACCAACCTCCCCTACAAAACTCATGATTTTTCTGTGTATGCGGGCACAGTGAACATAACAGGAGTATTCGCAATATATACATATCAAAACCACTATCAATCAGGCCACCAGACGCAAATATATCTCCATCTAAGAAATATTCTACTCCTATTTGCTACTTGTTCACTGCATAAGGCTAAGTATTGCCTTCTCTTTGCATGAGACTAAGCCTGTCTCAAATCTTTCATGAGGTTAAACCCTACCTCCATATCTGCATAAGGCTAAGCATTGCCTTCTCTTTCCATGAGACTAAGATATGTCTCGATCCTTGCATGAGGCTAAGCCCTGCCTCCATAGGTTCATAAAGCTAAGCACTACCTTCTCTTTGCATGAGACCAAGCTCTGTCTAGATCCCGTATGAGGCTAAGCCCTGCCTCCATATTTGCATAAGGCTAATAACTGCCTTCTCTTTGCATGAGACTAAGCTCTGTATCGATCTCGTATGAGGCTAAGACCTGCCTCCCTATCTGCATAAGGCTAAGACCTGCCTCCCTATCTGCATAAGGCTAAGCATCGCCTTCTCTTTTCATGAGACTAAGCTCAGCCTCAATAATTGCATGAGGCTAAGCCCTGCCTCTATATTTGCATAAGAATAAGCATCACCTTCCCTTTACATGAGAGCAAGACCTGCCTCCCTATATGCATAAGCCTAAGCATTGCCTTCTCGTGAGACTAAGCATTGTCTCCCTCTGCAATAAGTAGTGCTCCATTTTCAATTTGCATTATCTTATTCTCTCGAGACTAATCTCTGCCCCCTAAACTCTACACAAGGCTAATATTTGCCTTGTTATTACCTTTGGTATCATGTATCTACATTTCATGGGCTGATGTATAGCTAACTTGGCCAAAGGCGTCATAGTCCGAAGGCATCATCCTCGTAGCCTGAAGACACCATGTCATGGCCTGAGGATCTCTCAGGCTGCACATCATTATTCAAAGGCGTCATGGTTCAGAGGCACCATTCTCATGGCCCGAGAACATCATTTCATGGCCTGCGAACCCCTTATCTCATGATTCATGGCCCAGGACATCATGGTCTAAGGACGTCATCCTTACTGTCCAAACACAACCTTTCATGGTCCAAAGGGAATTTGCATCATGTTTAAATTCTCGCAATAATTTGTATACTTACATGTGTCTTGTTTAAAGTTTTGCAGGTAATTCAGAAGTGAACCGTTCTTTAAACAGGAGCAACCTTCGGTCCGGTTTTCGCTCATACCATTTATACCCTGCCATTATTTCGAACGTAACCAACTCCCATCAATTACCCGTCTTTACTCTATGATCATTCAGATACTTTCCCCATGATACGTCCATTACAATTCAGATTCGCCTTCAAAACTTCGCACAAACCCATCCTATACCACCCTTCACAAAATAACCTTTTCCGAAATATACTACCATTCCTATAATAATACCATCGGTTTCATTCAGTGGAGGGTCCAAAACTACACATGGCCTGATTCCTATAAAACCAGGGATATGTAGGCAGCTCAGAGACCAGGGTACGGCCTATACTTTTCAAAATATCCCATTCGGTCAAAATCGGTCATCATTTCTTTATTCGACAACTCTTTCATCCTTCCCGGGTAAAAAGGGGCAACTGTTGATGTCCAATTTTTCCCTCATATATTTTAAATGCATACATACTCTTAAAACAATATGAGCATCAATTAATATTTTTTCATAATTTTTGCATTTTTAAAGGATTTTTATTTAATTTATCCATGGTATTCTTATTATACAAATAATTACTAATTGCATCATAAATAGTTTTATGATAATTTTATTGCTTAATTTTATTGTTTATATTTATAATTATCTTATACATAATCCTATTTACATCTGTAGGCTATAATTGCAATAACTTTATAATAATAGCCCATATGTGTAGAAATTACTTTATTTCTACAAGAAAATGTCCTTTTATATTCTTATAATATTAATTAATTATTTTAAATCATTTTTATACATAAATATCATTTTTCATCATTTATTAGCTATTTTTACAAATTATTTTATCAATTAATTGGGTATTTAACATATAGCCCCTTTTAATTTAATTTTTTCGGACCTTAGCCCAATTTCCACCCCAGCCCAATTAAATCAATCCATCAACCTATAACCCATAACCCATAACCCTGATCCAATACCGCCCCAACCAGGTCCAATCTTGACCATTGATCTCAAAAGCTCAACGATCCAGGATTTATCTTCCTTTTTTAATATACCAAAAACCCACCCAAACCCTACCCCGTTTTCTAAAATCCCGCCGCCCCTGAATCCCTCCCTCATCACTTCTCTCTTAACCTCCTCCTAACCCTAGCCCGCCGTCACCAGAATCCCTTCGATCCATGGGTTTCTTCTTTGATTCTAGGCCTTATCCAACCTCATATCTCTACAGGTTGTTCGATTTCCATGTTATTTGATGGAATCTCAAAGAGATTCGACACAGAGTTGGTCCAAACCCCTCATTTTCTCAATGAATCCGTCTGTGTTCATTCTTATATTTGTGAGTACTGGTATCTTCGTGTTTATGGCTTTAAATCTCTGGTCCAAATCGGATTTTTCACATCTCTATTTTTTTTTTACATAACCTAACTATTTCTGGCTAAATCGTTCAGATCTCTTCATATCTGAAACGGTTTGAGTTTATTTGTTACTTTTCCTTTAAGATTCTGCTATTTTTTCTTATTATTGTTAACCGATTTTTGTTTTTCCCTAAAAGCTAGGGTTTCATCTTTTTAAGTTTCTGAAAAATATTTCAAAATGTTAAGTGCTTAACTCCGGTTTTCTTCCTTTAAATTTCGACTGATTTTCATCCCTATATCTTTATGTTGTAGGGTTTCTAATTAACTTCTTGCTCTAATATTTGCCCATTTATTTTGGCTCTATCAAATATACTGATTAATTGGTTTACTTGCTTAATTAGGGTTTGAAATTGTACTCCTTTTCAAAACTGATATCTCTTCGAAAGATTTTTACTTATTCTTTCCTTATATGTGATTCATAAGTGATACTACTTTCCTTAATTATATTACTAGCCTGATTTCTGGGCTTTGATTATTGTGACCAACCTATAAATGATCTCTAGACTTATTGCTTACCTTATTAAACCTCAATTCTGTCTACTAATTGATTTCGTATGAGATTCTCCTTAATTTAAATGACATTTTTAGGATTCTGTCCTCTTGATTGATTGATATTTAGCCCTAATTAACTGGTTAATTGATTTTGCATACCTTATTTGTGTGCCTTTGATTTTCCTACCTTACTTGCTTATTCTACTGTATGCTATATAATCCCTTCACCATTCTAATTTTAAGGGACACCTACGCGTACAAGCATACATTGAGACACAAGCTCACGCTTACAAACACACACTTGCACAGTCACAATCACACAACTTGAGTTCTTTATATCACTTTGATTGGCTGTATTGTCTAGTCGACTGAAAGCCAAGGCTAGACTCTTGGATTCCAATTGCCTTCACCTTCCTGTTTACTTTTTCCCTAACTGATATGCCCTAATTCCTTTTATCTTGTTCTATTATATATGCTTATGTAGTCAGTTTATCACATACCTCAACATGTTTCTGTTTGGTACACGATTCTTTACCATCTCCTTCTCAATTGTTATGCCTTAGTTCTTATTGTCCTTCTCTGTTCCATGCGATTTTATGATTAGTTTACTTCAAACTTTGATATGTTTCTGTTTGCCGTATGTTTGCATTCTTCCTGACTAGTATGCCTTAATTTATGTTAAAGTACTATGTTCTATATGCTTATGTGTTTAGTTTACCTTAGCATGTCTAGCCCATGATTTTTGTTTACGTCTTTCTAGATTAATATGCTTTAGTTCCTGCTACCATGTGTTATGTGTTCGTTTGGCTTGGCATGCTTCTGTTCAATATACGCCTATATGGTCCCACCTAATAATAATTAATAGACTAGGTAATCTTTAGTAATGTGAAATCTTGAAGGATTCAGTTGTATGCTCCCTATTTAGAATAGGTTTAGGTATTGCCCATATGGTGTGGTCAGTTTTGTCTGTAATCAAGTATTTATGGCCTTGTTTTGATTGCCTTAATGCTGGTATATCACCCATGTTTGACTAATACAAATATGTTAAATATGGACTATGTTCTGTTTGTAGTCTTGTAATTTGAACCTATTTGTTCCTCAAAACCCAAAATATTTTTCTAAAACTATCCCCTTCCCCTTTACATATACTATTTTCAAACTTCTGCTCTTAGCTATCCAGGTTCCTACCACCTCCATTGTGAGCACTGCCTAGGGTCCCAAAGACTCCTTCGAACTTTGACATATTGGAGCTAGTTTCCAATCTCTTATGAATTCTGTGTTGGATATATGGATCCCGTGTGAGCATTGCCCGAGGTCTTTGAGGCTCTTTGGGAACTTTAACACACTAGAAGCCCGTCTTAAGGTATTGTGGATCTTGCTACTGTTTCAAGACTGTTGTACTGAAGGCTTGGCTCTCGGGTTTATGTTGGGCCTGTTAAGGCTCCCTATAGTGTAATGAATAGCTTTGCATAATTTATTCATATTGGTATGTAATAACGTAATCATCCTTGTAAAAACAGATATAGGGTTATTATTAAAGGTTGGGGAGGGATTTTTATATATCTTTGTTCGAACTCGGGTAGAAATCCTGCTTATAGGTTATTGTGTGATTGTTACTGCTGATAAGTTAGGATTTTAACATTTTTTATTCCCCTACTTGCCTATGATTTGGTTATAAATTGTTACAAAATAGTCCCAAAATGCTCACAAGTTGAGCTTGATTACAGGTTTGATCAACAAAGCAACAAATGTCAAAGATCGGCTCAAAAAGGAGTGAAACCTGCTCAAGTATCAAAGACTAAGTAAATTGAGGCAAAGAGAGCTAGTTTAGACCGCGCAAAGGTGAATGCGGCCGCACTAAGAGGTTCAAAGAGTTGGCATTTTCAAGCTGGAGGCAACGCGGGCGCGGTACGATTCAAGTGGTCCGCGGTCAGGCTCCACAGCTGCGCTACTCTTTTGTGTGATCCGCGGAGTAGAGATTCAGAGAGCTGACAAAATGCTAGTTCCAAGCAATGCGGTCCGTGGTCGTTCTTGTGCGCACCGCGCCAACTTCCACCGCGGCCGCGGTACACTTTCACACGGTCCGCGGTCCTCGAGATCAGACAAGCATAAATGTGAAGTTCAAGAGCCAGTGCGGCCGCGGTACATTTTGTGCGGTCTGCACTGACCCCGCAGAGGTATTTTTGTCTAGTTTTTTCAACCTAGTATAAATAGAACATTTTACCATGTTTAGGTTAAGTCTTACAGTCCAGACTCAACTGCGCTCGTGAGACTCTATTTTGTAGCCATTTTTTGTATTTTTACTCTTCATTAACGATAGATTATTGTGATTTCTTCTTAGTAATTAATTAATATGCTTAGTTCTTCATCTATTTCTTCAATTTCTATAGCTAGCATGAGTATCTAAACCCATTAGCTAGAGTTGTGGCTCAACCCTAGTGTGGGTAATTGATGAGTGTTGCCATCTAGGGTTAGATTGATTATGGGTGTTTGCTATTTGGGTTAATTTTATGTTTTAATTTCGAATTTGTGGTTGCAAATATTGATTCAAGTTTAGTGGGTTTGACTCTTCTTGAGAAAGAGAGTTTATGATCCCAAAATTGATCCAATAAGGAATTGGGATGGACTCATGAGAAATGATAGTCCCAATTAACAGGTTAAATCTCGAGAGAGTAATCACCCTACTTGAACCCTAGTTGCTTGATCTAATTGGTCTACTCAATTCATCTCGAGAGACTCAATTGGGAAAAATCACTCTCTATACCGAGAGGTATGAGAGTGGGTACATGATGAAATGCTATAATTTCATATTTTAGTCTCTTATTATACTCTAATTTACTGCACTTTAGTTGAGTTTGCACTTTAATCGCTAGTGTTTTGCACTAACGGTGTGTTTTATGCCTTGTAGGTGTGATTTCAAGCTATATAGATGTTATGGAATGCATTTAAGTGATTTGGAGCTTTAAAGTTTGAGTAAAAGTTCAAGGAATTAAGCCGGGATCATGTTTGGGGGTCAAATTTGATAATTAAGTACGAACGAAGACTCGATGAGGTATATTGTGCACTGTCTAGTAAAATAGACATAACCTTTTGCTCAGAACTCCATTTGGGCTCCATAATATATGGTTAAAAATCTAACTCAAAGGTCTACAAATTTTATGTTTTATGTTTTTCTAAATTCCAAACGGAAGAGGGTAAAATACCGCGATTACGGTGGGACCGCAGTAGAACCGCGGCAGAGTGTACTCGCGGACAACTGAAGAATCAGAGAGCATGTTTGGCCGCGGTTTGACCGCGACCGCGACAGAACCGCAGCAG
>MU733378.1:17831-34032 GCA_026770625.1 Nicotiana glauca
GCCCCCAAGCCATGAAAAATGGGAGAAATAAACTCAAAATCCGACTTAAAACAACCTCTCTGCCCCAGCTATTTTCGCTTCCGCGAAAATATATTCGCTTCTGCGATTCCGCTTTTGCGGACAAAATTCCGCTTCTGCAGTTCTAGGCTCCAGCCAACTTTCCGCTTCAGCGGAACCCAAACCGCATCAGCGGTCCCGCTTAAGCGGTCCAGAAACCGCTTCTGCGATTCCTCCCCAAGCCAGCATGTTCCGCTTCTGCGACCTATACTCCGCGGATGCGGTCCCGCTTCTGCGGAGACTTGACCGCATCTGCGGTCCCCCAAGCCTTAGTCCAAAATTGCTTCTGTGGTTATTTCGTCGCTTTTGCGATCCCATTTCCACAGAAGCGAAAATACCAGACACCAGCAACTCAGCTCTTCGAAAAATCAAATTTTGATCCATTAACCACCCGGAATCCACCCGAGACCCCCGGGACCCCAACCAAACATACCAACCAATCCCAAAACACATTCCGGACTTGCTCGAGGCTTCAAATCACATCAAACAATGCTAAAATCACGAATTACACCCAAAATCCAAGTATATGAACTTTAAGATTTCCAACTTCTATTTCCGATGCCGAAACCTATCAAATCACGTCTGATTGACTTCAAATTTTGCACACAAGTCTTATTTGAAATTACGGACCTACTCCAACTTTAAAAATTTGATTCCGACCCCGATATCAAAAAGTCAACCCCCCGGTCAAACTCTTCAAAAACCTTCAAATTTCTATCTTTAGCCAAATGGCTTCAAAATGGTCTACGGACCTCCGAATTCACTTCCGATCGCGCCCCCAACTCCAAAACTATACAGAGCTATTCACAGTCTCGGAATTCCAAACGGACTTTGATAACACTAAAATTCTCTTCAAGCAAAACTTATGAAATTTCTTCTAAAATGCCAACTTCCACAATATGCGCCAAAACGCTCCCGGGTTATTCAAAATCCAATCCGGGCATACGCCCAAGTCCGAAATCATCATACGAACCTGCTGGAACATTCAGATCCTGATTCCGAGGTCGTTTACTAAAAATTCCAATCCAAGTTCATTCTTTCAACTTTAAGCTTTCGAAATGAGAATTCTCTTCCCAAATCAACTCTGGACTTCACGAAATTTAATTCCGACCACGCGTAAAAGTCATAATACCTGAAATGAAGCTGTTCATGGCCTCCGACTACTGAATGGAGCGCTTGTACTCAAAACGACCTATCGGGTCATTACAGTGTTAGGCACTCCCGAATTCCGTTGTTCTAGCACGGTCGCTCAACTGTTATATTTAGCTAGAATTGATTTTAATACATGTTTTCCTATTTGTGTAATTTTAAAATTAATTACCGCTTTTTGTCAAATTATTTTTTATTTTAAGAAAGTAAACGTCGTTTTAAGGACATGTTTTCGGATCACGTCACATGAAATGCACCCGGATCTTCGACATATTCTCATTTGACGTTTTTGGATTTGTATTTGGGTTGCATGAAATGCACACCCGTATTTAGGAAAGTAGTATTATTAACACTCGCACCTAAAGCGGCTAACGTATTGTTATCTTTTGGGAAGACCGTGAAATTCGCTAAACGGNACCTCTCCATATTCCTATTTATTTACTTTGAACATTATTGTATTTGGGACTTTTGATTCTTTACTTAATATCGGCAATTTTGGGGCTGAAATATCGCTCCAGTCATGAATTCACATATAGCTATATATAATACTAATCTGATTGACTATTTATGCCTTCAAACTGGCCTTGGGCTCGATATTACAGCCCAACTGCGAGGAATCCAAGCTTTTAACAATATTGATTAAAAATTCAAACTGTTACTATTTTTAAAACAAAAATTATCAAACAAGTTTTTGAAGGTTATTATTTTTAACTGGAATTCAAACTGTTATTATTGATTCAAAATTCAAACTGGAATGTTATTATTCTAAAAAAAGTCAAGTAATCCATAATAACAACCTGATTTCGGAGGTAAGACCTACTAATTAGACTTAACTATTCACATTCGCAACTTTGATTTGTAAATCGTGATTGTACCTATCAATGATAAAAGTGAACTAACAGAATCATATTATTACAAACTTCAAGCATATTATTAGTAAACTAAGCTATACTGTCTTGTTATACTAAAAACAGTCCTATTATTACAAACTTCAATCATAGCTAATTTTAAGCAAATTACAATATAACTACAATATCTAACTACACAACACAATTAAAATCTGTCTAAACATAACAGAATAATGCGTTGCTAGCCAAAATTGACTACGATTTTTATTTATACTGCTCAAAATACGTAGATACATCATACCATCTTACGAAATGTACCTGGAAATGAACAGATTGAAAAAGGAGTTGAAGTCAGTCGAGCAACAGCAGGATACAGAAGTGAAATGAAAGCAATTTCACAACCAAATGGATACTCTAATCCCAGGAAAATCACAGAGAAGTAACAGCAACAGAAAACATCACAAATTTCCTTTGTTCAACCTCAAATTCACTCCAAATTGGACCAGAAATAAAATTGAATTCAAATGAGTGATATAACAATGTTGTTTATGATATTTTTACTAGATGCTTGTACTTGCTTTAGATTTCAGCAAAATTAAGATTTAACAAATGAAGTTTGAGCTGGATTTCAAAAGATCTTTAATGAAACAATGTTTTCTTTTGTATTTTTCTATTTATTTTTTTTGGATTTTTTGGAAGGAATTCAAATCTAGAAAGGAAATTAGAATCTGAAACTGTTTAATTTCATATCTGAACAAGACAGATATTTTTGGGGGGAAATTTTGGTTCCAAAACTTATGAATTAAGGCAGAATTACTGCCTATTTATAGACACAAATGGGAGGGAATTTCAGATTTTCATTTTACCTATTAGTCCCTATGTTATTTCTATTTTTACCTCCTATTTTTTACTTTTTAAGCAAGTTAGTACACCTATTTTATTAAAACTTGCACTAAAACCCATTCTAGAAGGTTCTAGTTGCATCTACCATGTTCCTACCCCTTTGAATTTCCTATTCTACCCTTATTTTATTTTATTATTTACTAATTCTACCCTTTTTAATGCCTATAATACCCCTGAGATTCCCTAGAATTACCATCAGACCTCCCTTGAAATTCCTTGATTATTACTTTGACCACAACAGAGTTGAATTTTGACTTAATCTAAACAATTCCTGGAATTAATTTTATAACCAATCTAATTACCAGTAATCAACTGGATTAAACCACCTAATAGAATACCTAAGTCAAGACAGGATTAATCGACTACAAAGAACAAACATTCAAACGAAAAGAAACCCTGACGATTTAAAAAGAAAATTTAAACTCTAAACCTATAATCAAAGCTCATGTATTAATCTCAGGTTCATATAATCCATTATCAATACAAAACCAATCAACAAATAAACAACCACGCAATTAATAATACAATTTGAATTTGGCTTAGATCATTATGAAAGGAAAAATGGCCAGAAAGTTTTACTTGTAAACTTGAAGGTTTTATCAGATTATAAAATCGATTTGGTAACCTATTTTGGTCTACACTACTTAATCTACAAACACGAGAACAACTAGAATCCACAAATATGACCAGAAGAAAGCAAAAGAACAGAGGAAGGAAAGAAGAACTTATACTATAAATGGGATAGAAGAAATACCTATCACAAGAACCGACGAAGACTTTGGATTTAACTCGCTGAACTACCATCCACTTGTTCTTCACTGGGACCAAACGAACTTCAGATTTGAATGTTGTACTCGTTCGCAGGAAATGGAATGATGGATTTGCAAGGAGGGAAGTTTGGTGGCTTTGGATTATCAATTTGGTGTGATTTGAGGCGGCGCTGCCACCGAAGAATCTTGTGGTGGCGCTAGGATTTATGATTTCAATTTGATTTTTGATAAGTTATGGTGTGATTCGGAGGGAATGGCTTGGATAATTAGGAAGAGGAGACGGAGGGGAGTTTGGGGTGTATTTTTTGGACGGATTGGGGTTACGCCGCCGCCGTGGGGTGGTGGTCTGTGGCGGGGCGGGTGGTTCATTTTGGAGAGAATTAGGGTTACTCTATTTTGTTATGACATTGAAATGGATAAGGAAAAAAAACACTTGGTCGTTTAATGATAGAGACCAACAAAACGACGTAGTTTAATACTAAAGCTACGTCGTTTTGGGCTAAGGAATAGGGCAGACCGGGTGGGGTGTTATTGGGCTAAGGGCTTGAGGGGTATTTGGGCTGACCTGGGCTAAAATTTTGGGTTGAAAAATTCATTCTCTTTATCTGTTTTTTTCTTTTTGTATAGACTTTTTGTATTATTATTTTTCATCTTTTTGTATTTTATATATTTTACTTTGCATATTATTTTTTTCTGATTTTTTATTAATCTAAAGCAAAACTTAATTAACTTCTAATATTATTTAAAAATAAAAATGCAACAATCATCAATTAAAATGGCCTAAAACTATTATTGTTCTAAAATGAATTAATACTAAAATGTGAAATTAAATTCCAAAATGCAAATGCATATTTTTATATTTTTTTATATGACTTAACATGCACAAATAACATGCAAACAATTAACACAAAATTCACAAAAATTTGTAAAATAGGAAAAAATCTTTTGTTTGAATTTTATGGGAATAACTCATATATAGGGTAAAAATCACGTGCTCACAATTTTTACCTACCATCTTTAGGTAAGTTCATCCCCCTTATTTCTAAGTATAATACTTGAATCTAGGGTAGATTAACATACAAGGATTATGGAAAAATCATGAGATTAGAGCAAAACCTAGGGTTTTGATAAAACTTAGATTTTACCACGGAATTGGGTATGAAATGAAGTAGAAATCATATATTATTAATCCTTAGGTTATAAATAATAACTTTCTTCAAAAAAATTTAGAATTCGGGCATGTGGGACCGGGATCAAAATTTAGGAAACTTGTGTTTAATGTTGGGAAATTGCTTAAATAGCTAGAATGCGGTCTTGTGAGCTTGTATTGACTAGTTCCTACCTCGTTTATCTAGTTTTGGACTGTTCGGCTCCAAATTGAGGGTTTGAGCTATTTCTTTGTATTAGAAGTGCGCTTTGGAGCGAGGTGAGTCTCCTGTCTAACCTTGTAAGAGGGAATTGTCCCCATATGTGATGTAATCAAATGATTTTCCATTAAATGCAGGGGCTACATACGCACTAGGTGATGAGAGCTCGTGCATAGATACTAATATGCATAGTCTGGGTAGTCTAGGACCGAAAACCATGCTTTATGTGATATTTTTGACACTTTATGTTTAATTTGGATTGTTTAAATTATGCTGATTATGGCTAGTAAGAGGAACATCGTCATTCTTTGCTTTTTTAAAGAGAAGTTGATATTTCTGTGAGTGATAGCTCCCCGGTTATATATTCTTGTCTACTTGTTGTTGTGTTTAATTATATTTGACTGCGTCGCATGGTTGATTCACGAACGGGATAATAGGTGCATCTATTGTTCGCGCCATTCGACCCTAGGCAGTGCACAATTTACTGCTATATTGGATCGGGCCGTACGACCTCTAGAATACTAGCGCATGCTTTACTCAGTATTTTTCTATAAATTAAGCTTTATTATTTTCCCTAAATGTAAGAGGCCAACTGTAATATTATCAATGAGAGTACATGTTATTTATTGCTATAAACTATTAATTATTTGTACTATCCATGCTCAGTACAATTCATTCCTCATATTATTTGACCCTAGTAAGTTTCAAGTCGACCTCTCGTCTATACTTCTTAGAGATTAGATAGGATACTTACTGGGTATATATTATTTGTGTACTCATACTACACTTATGTTCTTAATTGTACATGATCTAAGCCATGTACATCTGGTTACTAGTCTGGTACGCATTCTTGATCCGTGTCCGAGACTTCCACTGTGAGCTGCCCCCTTCCGGAGCCGTTCAACAGCATGACCGAGTCTCTTTTTATTTTGGTTATGTATTCTATTTCATGCAGTAGGATAGATTTTTACCTTGTATATTCTACTAGTTGCTCGTAAACATATGACACCAGGTCTTGGCATACACAGTGGTAGACTGCTCTTTTGGGGTTGTATCACTATTTTTGTACGTTGCTAATTATCACATGTTTTTAACTTCAAATTTAGAAATTTTGTACTTGTTTTGATAACGTGAAAATGATAAGTTATTAATACTTCCACATTGGCCTGCCTGACAAGAATGTTCGGCACCATCATGGCCTATAATGGAATTAGGTCTTGAAAACATGGTATCAGAGCACTAAGTTCACGTAGGTCTCACAAGTCATGGGCAAACCTAATAGAGTCTTGCGGATAAGTACAGAGACATCTGTATTTACCTTCAAGTGGGTATAGGGTATTAGGAAACTACTATTTATTCATTCCCTATCATGAAGTGGTTTTTACACTAAATTTCTCTCTTCTATTATCTTACAGATAGTGAGGACATGTACGACAGATGTTCCGAACCTGGGATGGGCTACTTCCCCCGTTGCTAGAGGTTGAGGTAGAGGCTGGGGGTGGGCACCAACCTAAGGTAGGGGATGGGGGCGTCCTAGAGCTGTCTCAGTAATGCCACCAGAAGACCCTATCATTGAGGAGCAAGGCATGGTGCCCGCAGCTGAGCCTACCTCGGCGGACTTTATGATAGCACTGGGTTTCCAGGAGGTCGTGGGTCATATGTTGCGATTCATGGACACCACGACTAAGGCTGGTTTATTTCTAGCGGATCCAGGTATATCACAGGCAGGAGAGGGAGCACAAACCGCTACTACTCAGGCTCCTGGTCATGCAGCTGTAGTGTGTCAGACTCCAGGTGCACTACCTACAGATAGGGCTCAGCCAATTTCTATAGTGGTGCCCGAGCTTAGACCGGTTGCGGATGGTTACCCCCAAAATTTATTGCATAGATGGACTAGACTTCACCCTCCTGTATTTGGGGGTGACGTTTATGAGGATGCCCAGGATTTGATTGATAGGTGTTGGGACAAACTACGCAACATGAGGATTTTGGAGTCGCATGGGGTTGACTTCACTACTTTTTAGTTAGAGGGCAGGGCCCGTAGATGGTGGTAGTCTTATGCCCTTGGTAGACCAACAGCTTCTTGTCCCATCACTTGGCTTCAGTTCACACAATTATTCTTTGACGAGTATAGTCCACCCCAACAAGGAATATCTATGGTATCCGTTTGAGCAGCTTGAGCACGGTCAGATGTCCGTGATTGATTATGAGGCGAGATTTTTTGAGTTGTCTCGCCATGCACTTATAATACTTTCCACGGATGCAAAGAGAGTGTAGAGATTTGTTGCGAGGTTTCACCCCAGTATTCGAGCTAGCATGGACCGAGAGGTGGAGATGGGTACTGAGTATCAGCAAGTGGTGGAGATTGCTCGTAAGATTGAGGGTTATCACTAGAAGGGTAGATCAGTTTCAGAAGGACAAGAAGGATCAGTTTTTGAAGAGTTCAGAGGTGCCCCAGCTAGGGGTAGGGGACACTCCGGGAGGCTTCAGCCCAGCAGGACCCCGCATTCAGCACCACCCCCTTCGGTGTTCCAGTGAGGCCTTATTTCAGTACGATGTCGGAGAGTTCTTACTATCCACCAGCTATTCAGGGTTCCTCCGGTGGGTATTTTGGTCATCAGGGTCCTTCCAGTGCTTGCTTCAGTGCCATGCCAGAGAGTTCATATCATCCACAAGCCATTGAGAGTTCTCCTAGTGGGAATTTAGGTCAGCAGGCTCAGACTTCAGGGCAGCAGGATATGGTGCTGAGAGTTTGCTACGAGTGTGGATTTCCAGGTCACATAAAAAGGACCTGCCCCAAGCTTCGGGGCAAGGCAGTACAGCAGGGCCAATATCCTATGATTTCAACATCAGTTGCCCGGCCGTCTAGAGGTGGGGGGCCAACTGGTAGAGGCCATCCTAGAGGTGGAGGCCAGAAGGGAAAGGTCAACCAGCAATTACTAAGTCAGGTGGAGGCCAGCCAGCTGGTGCTCCATCCAAATTTTATGCCCTTCTGGCTAGGCTAGATGCATTGGCCTCAAATGCTATCATTACAAGTATTATATGCGTCTGGGGTAGAGATGCTTCCGTATTATTTGATCTCGAGTCTACCTATTCATATCTGTCATCTCAGTTTGCTCGCTTCTTGGGTGTTTTTCCTACACCTTTGGGCACTCATGTTCATGTGTCCACTCATGTGGGTGATTCTATGGTTATGGATCGGATCTACCAGTCCTGTGTTGTCACATCCGGTGGTTTTAAGACTAGAGCAGACCTTTTGTTATTTGATATGATTGCCTTTGAGGTCATCACGGGCATGGATTGGTTATCTCCATATCACACCGTCCTAGATTTCCATGCCAAGACTGTTACGTTAGCAATGCCAGGGTCACCAGGGTTGGAGTGTAAGGGTTCCACAATTGATATATCTAGTCGGGTTATCTCTTTCTTGAAGGCTCAACATATGGTCGGGAAGGGGTGTTTGGATTATTTGGCATATGTTCGTGACTCTAAAGTAGAGTCTCCGATGATTGATTCAGTCTCAGTAGTCCGGGAGTTAAATGTGTTTCCTTCTGATCTTTTTAGCATGCCACTGGATCGTGATATTGTATTTTGTATTGATTTGGCTCCAGGCACCCAGCCTATATCTATCCCACCGTACCATAGCTCTGAAATAGTTGAAGAAGCAGCTCGAGGAGTTCTTAGCAAAGGGGTTTGTTGGACCTAGTGTATCACCTTGGGGTGCACCAGTGTTATTTGTGATGAAGAAGGATGGGACTATACAGATATGCATTGACTATCGCCAGTTGAATGAAGCTACCATCAAGAAGAAGTATTTGTTACCTCTTATCGATGATTTGTTTGACCAGTTTTATGGTGCTAGGGTGTTCTCTAAGATCGACTTGAGGTCAGGGTACTATCAGTTGAAGATTCGGTGCTCGAATGTTCCAAAGACTGCATTTCCAACTAGATATGGCCATTATGAGTTTTTGGTGATGTCCTTTGGCTTGACTAATTTCCCAGCAGCATTTATGGACTTGATGAACAGGGTGTTCTGACCTTATACTGATTCCTTTGTTATCGTCGTCATTGACGACATCTTGATATACTCATGTAGCTTGGGAGGCACGAGCAGCATTTGAGAGTAGTACTTCAGACCTTGCGAGAGCAAAAGCTATATGCTAAGTTCTCTAAGTGTGACTTTTGGCTAGAGTCAGTGGCATTCTTAAGGCATGCTGTGTGAGGAGAGGGTATTAAGGTGGATCCAAAGAAGATTGAGGCAGTTCAGAGTTGGTCACGTCATATTTCAGTGAACAAGATCTGGAGTTTACTAGGGTAAGAGGCTATTACAGACGATTCGTGCAGGTCTTTTCATCAATTGCATCACCTCTAACTAGATTGACCCATAATGGTTCTCCTTTCCGTTGGTCCGATGATTGTGAGGTGAGCTTTCAAAAGCTCAAGACAACTTTGACTACAACAGCAGTTCTTGTATTGTCTTCTGGTTCAGAGATGTATACGGTATATTGCGATGCTTCGCATGTTGGATTGGGATGTGTATTGATGCAGGAGGGGCGAGTTACTACATATGATTCACGTCAGCTGAAGATCCATTAGAAGAATTATCATGTGCACGATTTGGAGTTAGCGGCAATTATTCATGCTCTTAAGATATAGAGGTATTATATATATGGGGTGTCATATGTGGTTTATACTGATCATCACGGCTTGCAGCATTTACCAAACAAAGGGATCTGAATTTGAGGCAGCATAGATGGATTGAGTTACTGAAGGATTATGACATCACCATTCTTTATCATATGGGCAACAAAATGTGGTTGCAGATGCCTTAAGCAAGAGAGCAGAGAGTATGGGTAGCTTGGCATTCATTCATGTAGGGAGAGGCCACTAGCTTTGGATTCGGTCCTTGGCTAACAGAATTGTGAGGTTTGATATTTTAGAGCCTAGCCGAGTTCTTGCGTGTGTTGTTGCTCAGTCTTCACTATTGGGGCAAATCAAGGACCAAAAGTTCAATGATCCACATCTGGATATTCTCAAAGAGACGATTCTTCAATGGTAGTGCCAAGGAGGTTTTGTGAGCAACTAATTTTTGGCCACACCCAAATTCTATACTATTTTAGTATAAATATCTCTTTAGGGTCTAATCTTAATAAAAGAAAACTACAAAAATACTAACATTCTTAGAGTATGAATTTTATATATATATATATATATATATATATATATATATATATATATATATATATATATATATATATATATATATATATATATATATATATATATATATATATATATATATATATATATATATATATATATATATATATATATATATATATATATATATATATATATATATATATATATATATATATATATATATATATATATATATATATATATATATATATATATATATATATATATATATATATATATATATATATATATATATATATATATATATATATATATATATATATATATATATATATATATATATATATATATATATATATATATATATATATATATATATATATATATATATATATATATATATATATATATATATATATATATATATATATATATATATATATATATATATATATATATATATATATATATATATATATATATATATATATATATATATATATATATATATATATATATATATATATATATATATATATATATATATATATATATATATATATATATATATATATATATATATATATATATATATATATATATATATATATATATATATATATATATATATATATATATATATATATATATATATATATATATATATATATATATATATATATATATATATATATATATATATATATATATATATATATATATATATATATATATATATATATATATATATATATATATATATATATATATATATATATATATATATATATATATATATATATATATATATATATATATATATATATATATATATATATATATATATATATATATATATATATATATATATATATATATATATATATATATATATATATATATATATATATATATATATATATATATATATATATATATATATATATATATATATATATATATATATATATATATATATATATATATATATATATATATATATATATATATATATATATATATATATATATATATATATATATATATATATATATATATATATATATATATATATATATATATATATATATATATATATATATATATATATATATATATATATATATATATATATATATATATATATATATATATATATATATATATATATATATATATATATATATATATATATATATATATATATATATATATATATATATATATATATATATATATATATATATATATATATATATATATATATATATATATATATATATATATATATATATATATATATATATATATATATATATATATATATATATATATATATATATATATATATATATATATATATATATATATATATATATATATATATATATATATATATATATATATATATATATATATATATATATATATATATATATATATATATATATATATATATATATATATATATATATATATATATATATATATATATATATATATATATATATATATATATATATATATATATATATATATATATATATATATATATAT
This sequence comes from Nicotiana glauca, assembly GCA_026770625.1. NCBI lineage: Eukaryota > Viridiplantae > Streptophyta > Magnoliopsida > Solanales > Solanaceae > Nicotiana > Nicotiana glauca. Next base: position 29,646 of record MU733378.1, read on the forward strand.
ATATATATATATATATATATATATATATATATATATATATATATATATATATATATATATATATATATATATATATATATATATATATATATATATATATATATATATATATATATATATATATATATATATATATATATATATATATATATATATATATATATATATATATATATATATATATATATATATATATATATATATATATATATATATATATATATATATATATATATATATATATATATATATATATATATATATATATATATATATATATATATATATATATATATATATATATATATATATATATATATATATATATATATATATATATATATATATATATATATATATATATATATATATATATATATATATATGTATACACACTTCTATTTGCAACGAGAAAATAAAAATTTACAAAAAATATATGGTTTCTTTTAATTAGAATTATAATAAATAAGTTAGTTTTAATATTTTTTTTAGTATAATTTAAACTATAATGTACATATTTAATTTTCCTTATGTATATAATATTTAAGTATAAGGTAGCTAAGTAATATTTTTAACTATGCATTTTACTTTTTAATTTCTTCATCAATAAAGAATAAGTAAAAGTTATTAATAATATTAATAATAAAAATAAAAAACAAATAATATAACAAACAAAAAAAAGATAAGTCTTGAAAGATTCAAAAATATTATCCTAACTACTCACCGTGATCTTCTCAACCCCATTCTCCCACTCCAATTCCAACTCTAACTCCCTCCATACATTTATATATATGAGGACACTCTTAAAAGGAGGGGGGAGAAAAGGTAAAAAAAAAAAAAGAAGCAAAAAGAGGAAGTAACGGAGGAAAGGAAACAAGCAAAAAAGGAAGAAACAAAAAAAAAAGATAAAAAAAAAAAGAAGAAGAAGAAAACGAGAGGGAGATCTATTTGGCAAAGAAAAGAACGTGAAAATGAAAAATCTCTCTATAAGAAATTCCAGCAATTAGGAGATTTTCTTTTAGAGTAAAAGTAGGCTTGAAGAGATAGTTATTTAGTGGAGTTGCTTTATTTGGAGTCGAAGATCGAAACGTCATTTCGGATTTTGAGTTTGCGAACTCAAGCGAGTAGATTATAATTGACACCTTTGCTCTTTGAAAGTTACATAAAAGGTAACAATTCAGTTCTTTTGCTAGTTTAATGTAACGTATTATTGAATATATAATGTAGGTTCATAAAGTTTAATTATTCCTTTATTTTTACTTTGTATCTTTAAGTGATACCTGTTTCTTTTTCTCTTCTTATTGTTTAATACATGTATGCTTTGCAATTTATATTTTTGTTTGTCCCTAACTTTTTAAATTTTAGTTTGAATCTATTGTCTTGCCATACTTTTTATGAAAATTATAAATCATAATTAATTGATAAGAATCATTTAAAGTTTTCGTCAAGAAAATACTGCTTGGGTTATTGACTCTTCCTAACTATGCGTGTATAAAGGTATAATTTTTGTTTAACAGATTTTCTGTATTCTCTATGTTAGGATTAATATTTTTTTATGTCTTTTTCGTTGACGCTTATCCTTAATTTGAAATAAAGTATCAGTTATTAAGTTTACTCATTTCTTTAGTTTAGATCTTTGAATTTAAGTAGTTTTATGTTTCTTTGTAAACGTTATGATAACATTTCTTCTTATGTATAACTTTAAAGATCTTTTTGCATTCATTGTCTTAACATAGTTTAACGTAGGAATATAAGTCATAAAATTAATTATGTGTAATACCATATTCGTGATTTTACTCTTTTGTTTAGTGAAATGAATTTTTTGATGTATAATGGATGGATATGAAAAGAATAGGATCATATGAGGTTTAGCTTGGGTCTAAAAATGAAGATTCGTTAATTTGATTCATTCTAAAATTGAGTAAGTTTTGTATTTAATAATATTTTACTCTCCTTGTTCCTGCTAATGTAGTCTAGTAATAATCACACAAGGCCATGCTTTTAGGGAAATATTTCTTTCATTAACATTCTGTGTGTTTAGCTTTAAATATATTAACTTTAAACGTGAATTCTTTAGCTATTTTTTATCTTTACTTGCTGAATTCTCTTTATAGTTAAGCATGAATTTGACAGGGAGATAGATACTTATTAGATTTTTTAATCTTCATAAGGCAATTAATCACTTAGTTGACTTGGATAATTCCAGCCACGAAAGTTCAAGTTAGCCACGACATTTGGTTGGCAACAAGTTTTAATTGTTAGGACAAATTACGTTATAATTGGTTTTATAAGTGTTGATAGCCTGTAAATCCTAATAGTTAAATCATACATTTCCTCCATAATAATTTCACATCCATAAATAATCTCAAATTAGTTTAGGAAAATAACTATAACTACATTTGAAAAGTTTAGACGCTCGTTAAATATTATTCCATGTGGTCATACCCAAACCTTGGATTGATATGCTTAAATAATAAAAGGATCATGTGCGCATTCAGCGCTCGATGCCTTTAAATTAAAATAATTATATTTTAACCTTGTGTACATTCCCGTACCTTGGTTTAACATTCAATTTCAAAGAATAGCTTGTATGCGTTCTGCATCTTGGTGAACATAAGTAATAAAAATATAATAATTGATTAAGCAGTAATAGACAAGTCATAACCAATAAAATACATGAATTATCAAGAATTGATTTAAGCCTTACATTAGTCAATAAAAGTGACCGTGCTAGAACCACGAGACTCGAGGGGTGCCTTACACCTTCCCCTCGGTCAACATAATTCCTTACTTAGTCTTCTGTTTCGTAGACCATAATTAAGAGTCAAACCTTCCTTTTGAAAGGGAATTCAAATAAAAGGTAACTTGGAACACCAAAACTCAATTCCAAGTGGCGACTCTAAATAATAAATAATCCCGTTTCAAAACGTCACTTCAATTGGAAAAACTCTTCTAACTCAGCTACGTAATTTGGTTGCGTGAGAAAAAAGAGGTGTGACAGCCATGACGACTCTGCTGAAGACAATTGATAAGAATTCGAGCTTTCATATTGATTCTTGTTTGGCTTTTATCATGTTTTGGATATTATTATATTTATAGCCTAAGTGCTATTTGTCTCTTATTTACCGCTTTAATATTTATTTGAAATGTGATATAAATTGCATTCTCTCTCGTACCCCTCTGAGTCTTCTGATAGGTAGTTATGTTATGTTTACCGATCAGCATCACAAAATTTCTATCTTGAGATAAAGCCAGTTTGCCTACCAGCTTCTGGTAAAGGATTTAGTCACACATGTTTAGGCGGGAGAGCCGTTAGCTATCCAGTGCTGTTCTACTACTGGTGACGCTTGACGCTCCTCGGCTCGGGTTGTCCACCCGGGTAAGCCAGGTCTAGATACCATCTCCTTTAGGATTCGAAAACTTAGAAGACCAAGCCATAAGAAATGAATATCCCTAGTAGGCTATGCTTTGTTTGCATCATGTGCATTGGACTTAGCGAGGCTCGACATAGAGGCCGGGCCCGTATAGGACAGGTACCAATTTTTCGGACCAACATGTTCATATTTATGTGTTATATGTAACGTTATTTGGTAGGCTTCACTCAAATGTTGACCGGCTTTAGGATAGAATTAAACAAGGATAAAGAAANATTTATTTATTTATTTATTTATTTTAACGACTATTACTAATTGAATTTAATTTTTAGCTCCATAGTTTGATTTTTATATTTATTTTATATATGTATAGAGCCAAACCTGAGAAATCTGAATTTTTTGTGTCAATAGTATATTTAACCAAAACCTAACCCTGTGTCTGGATAAACAGGTGCACCATGAGTGGGAAAAGTATGACGACCTGGCCCGTCGTCACGTGTTTTACCTCCCATTTTAACTTTTATTGTGTTGCTCCATGTTTCTATTCAGTATTAGAGTCTATCTGGTGTAATTAGATTAGTTCTGGTTGGAAATAAGGCACATAGCCTTTTAGAAGGGAGTTTATTTCAGAAAAGTCATCCGGAAGTTGACTATGTGGTTAGAGGGCTAGGATGTGAATTCTGGTGGTTCGGTTAGTTTCGGGAGATAATTTGTGACTTAGGAGAGCGATCAGAATTGAAATTGGAGGTACGGTGTAGAAATAGGCTTGAATTGGCAAAGTTGAAATTTTGGCGGAATCCGGTTGATAGGTGAGATTTTGATCCGGGAGTCTGAATGGAATTCCGGTAGTTGCAGTAGCTTCGTTAGGTAATTTTGGATATGTCTGCAAATTTTCAGGTCATTCGAACATCGTTTGGTGGGGTTTTTGCTTGCATGTTAGTTTCGGAAGTTTTAGTTGAAACTTAGGCTTGAATCCGTCATGATTTGATGATTTTTGTGTTTAAGGACGTGTT
>MU733378.1:42502-59656 GCA_026770625.1 Nicotiana glauca
AATTTTCCAGATGTGTTTCCAGCAGACCTGTCGGGCATGCCGCCGGATAGGGATATTGATTTTGGTATTGATCTGGTGCCGGGCACTCAGCCCATCTCTATTCCTCCATATCGTATGGCACCAGCTGAGTTAAAATAATTGAAGGAGCAGCTTCAAGATCTTTTGGATAAGGGATTCATTCGCCCTAGTGTGTCACCGTGGGGTGCACCAGTATTATTTGTTAAGAAGAAAGATGGCTCAATGAGGATGTGTATTGATTACAGGCAGCTGAACAGGGTAACAGTGAAGAACAAGTATCCTCTACCGCGCATTGATAATTTATTTGATCAGCTCCAAGGAGCGAGGGTGTTCTCGAAGATTGATCTTCGTTCAGGCTATCACCAGCTGAAGATTAGAGATTCTGATATTATGAAGACAGCCTTCAGGACGAGATATGGGCATTATGAGTTTCTAGTTATGTCTTTTGGGCTGACCAATGCCCCAGCCGCGTTCATGCACTTGATGAACAGTGTGTTCCGGCCGTATCTGGATTCCTTTGTGATTGTGTTTATTGATGACATCCTGGTGTATTCTCGTAGCTAGGAGGAGCATGCTCAGCATTTGAGAGTTGTATTGCAGAGGTTGAGGGAGGAGAAGCTGTATGCGAAGTTCTCCAAGTGCGAGTTTTGGCTTGAGTCTGTAGCTTTTCTGGGTCATGTGGTGTCTTGTGCTGGTATTCAGGCTGACCCAAAGAAGATAGAGGCGGTGCAGAGTTGGCCTAGACCGTCCTCAGCTACGGAGATCCGGAGTTTTCTTGGTTTGGCAGGGTATTATCACCGGTTTGTTCAGGGATTTTCATCCATTGCTTCGTCTATGACTAGGTTGACGCAGAAGGGTGCACCATTCATATGGTCGGATGAGTGCGAGGAGAGCTTTCAGAAGCTCAAGACAACTTTGACCACAGCTCCAGTGTTAGTCTTGCCATCAACTTCAGGTTCTTATACCATGTATTGTGATGCATCGAGGGTGGGGATAGGTTGTGTGTTGATGCAGGAGGGTAGGGTTATTGCTTATGCTTATCATCAGTTGAAGCCTCATGAGAAGAACTACCCTGTACATGATTTAGAGTTAGCTGCCATAGTTCATGCCTTGAAGATCTGGAGAAACTATTTGTATGGCGTGTCCTGTGAGGTGTATACCGATCATCGCAGTCTCCAGCACTTGTTTAAACAGAAGGATCTTAATTTGAGGCAGCGGAGGTGATTTGAGTTGCTCAAGGATTATGACATCACCATTTTATATCATTCGGGGAAGGCCAATGTAGCCGATGCTTTGAGCCGAAAGGCGGTTAGTATGGGCAGCCTAGCGTATATTCCAGTTGGGGAGAGACCATTGGCTTGTGATGTTCAGGCGTTAGCCAATCAGCTAGTGAGGTTGGATATTTCAGAGCCCAGCAGGGTGTTGGCTTGCGTTGTTTCTCGATCTTCCTTATATGATCGCATTCGTGAGCGCCAGTATGATGATCCACACTTGCTTATCCTTAAGGACAGAGTTCAGCACGATGATACCAGGGATGTTACTATTGATAGTGATGGTGTGTTGAGGATGCAGGGCTGGATTTGTGTGCCCAATGTAGATGGCCTTCGGGAGTTTATATTGGAGGAGGCCCATAGCTCGCGGTATTCTATCCATCCAGGTGCCGGGAAGATGTATCAGGACTTGAGTCAGCATTACTGGTCTAGGAGGATGAAGAAGGATATCGTGAGTCATGTAGCCCAATGTGTCAACTGTCAACAGGTTAAGTACGAGCATCAGAGACCGGGCGGAGTGTTTCAGCGTATTGATATTCCCAAGTGGAAATGGGAAAGAATTACCATGTATTTTGTTAGTGGTCTTCCTCGGACAACGAGGAAGTTCGACTCAGTTTGGGTGATTGTGGATAGGCTGACCAAGTCTGCGCACTTCATTCCTGTATGTACTACATATTCCTCAGAGCAGTTAGCTGAGATATTCATCCGTGAGTTTGTGAGATTGCATGGGGTCCCAGTTTCTATTATATCAGACAGAGGTACTCAGTTTACTTCTCAGTTTTGGAGGACATTCCAGAGAGAGTTGGGTTCAGAGGTAGAGTTGAGCACTGCATTTCATCCTCAGACGGACGGAAAGTCCGAGCGTATCATTCAGATCTTGGAAGACATGTTGCGTGCCTGTGTTATCGATTTCGGTGGTTCTTGGGCTGATTATTTGCCTCTCACAGAATTTGATTATAACAACAGCTACCAATCCAGCATTCAGATGGCGCCATATGAGGCCTTATATGGGAGACGGTGTAGATCTCCAGTTGGTTGGTTTGAGCCCGGCGAGGCTAGGTTGTCGGGGACAGAGTTGGTCCAGGATGCTTTGGACAAAGTGAAGGTGATTCAGGAGAGACTTCGCACAGCCCAGTCGTGCCAGAAGAGTTATGCGGACCGAAAGGTCCGGGATGTGTCATATTCAGTGGGTGAGAAGGTCTTGCTGAAGGTTTTGCCTATGAAGGGCGTCATGAGATTTGGAAAGAAAGGAAAGCTAAGTCCGAGATTCATTGGCCCTTTTGAGATACTCAGGAAGATTGGAGAGGTGGCCTATATGCTTGCTTTGGCACCTAGTTTATCGGGAGTTCATCCGGTATTCCACGTGCTATGCTACGGAAGTATGTTGGAGACCCATCTCATGTGTTGGACTTCTCTACAGTTCAGTTGGATGATGACTTGACTTATGACGTAGAGCCTGTAGCTGTTTTGGGTCGACAGGTTAGGAGATTGAGGTATAGGGATATAGCATCTGTGAAGGTGCAGTGGAGAGGTCGGCCCGTGGAGGAGGCTACTTGGGAGATCGAACGGGAGATGCGGAGCTGATATCCACACTTGTTTGAGACTACAGGTATGTTTCTTGACCCTCTCGAGGACGAGTGTTTGTTTAAGTTGGGGAGGATATGACGACCCGGCCCGTCGTCACGTGTTTTACCGCCCATTTTCCCTTTTATTGTGTTGCTCCATGTTTCTATTTAGTATTAGAGTCTATCGGGTGTAATTGGATTGGTTCTGGTTGGAAATAAGGCACATAGCCTTTTAGAAGGGAGTTTGTTTCAGAAAAGTCAACCGAAAGTTGACTATGTGGTTATTGGGCTCGGATGTGAATTCCGGTGGTTCGGTTAGCTTCGGGAGATGATTTTCGACTTAGGAGAGCGATCGGAATTGAAATTGGAGGTACGGTATAGAAATAGGCTTGAATTGGCAAAGTTGGAATTTTGGCAGAATCCGGTTAATAGGTGAGATTTTGATCTGGGAGTCGGAATGGAATTCCGACAGTTGCAGTAGCTTTGTAAGGTGATTTTGGATAGGTCTACAAATTTTCAAGTCATTCGGACATCGTTTGGTCGGGTTTTTGCTTGCATGTTAGTTTCGGAGGTTTTAGTTGAAATTTAGGCTTGAATCCGTCATGATTTGATGATTTTTGTGTTTAAGGACGTGTTTTTATGATTGGAACAAGTTCGTAGGATGTTTTGGAGCGGGTTGGTGTTTTTGTTTGGGGTCCCGGGGGCCTCAGGATGGTTTCGGATCATGAATCGGGAGTTTGGATGCTTGGAAATGCAGCAGATGTGAAGTCTTCTGTTGTTTCCGCATCTGCGGAGGGAGAGCCGCTTAAGCGGTCCCGCAGATGTGGCTCTGTGATCGTAAAAGTGGCCCTTGGTGGCCTGGGGTATTTCCGCAAAAGCGGACCTCCTTTCCGCTGGAGCGGTCTCCGTAGAAGTGGATGGTGACCGCAGAAGCGGTCTGGAGTATGATGGCTGGGACCGCAGAAGCGGTATATTGACCGCAAAAGCGGTTACCACAGAAGTGGTGTAGGACAGCAGAAGCGGTCAACCGGGATTTTAAGTTAAACCGCAGAAGCGGTTATTTGAACGCGGAAGTGGTAACACAGAAGCGGTACCGAAGAAGCGGTTATGGGAGCCGCAGAAGCGAAAATTCCTGAAGGATTTAATGAGATCAGTGTATTCGATTTTTAGAAGTTAGAAATCCTTTTGGGGTGCGAACTAAGGCGATTTTTGGGCGATTTTGAAGAGGCTTCGAAGGAGAATCATCAGGTATGGATATTTGGAATTGGATTATGATATTATAGTGTAAAAACATGAATTAATAACTAAAAATTCAAGGCATTTAGGGGTAAAAATGGTGGTTAGGGCTTGAAGCCTAAGAGAGGCTAAATTGATGATTTGATGGGGCTATTTGACTCCGATTTTGATAAATTTTATATGTATGGACTCGTGGCGAGACGAGGATTCTGAAATTTTGATTTTCATAATTTTTCGAGAAGTAGGCCCGGGGCTCGTGTTTTGGCAACTTCGTGTTTTTGGGTGTTTTTCGAGTCATTTTGATTGGGTTATGTGCCATTAGCCTATTTTGATGTATTCCTATTGATTTTGATCAAATTTGGCACCCGTGGAGGTCGATTCTCGAGGGAAAGGCATTGCGGACTAGTTTTTGAGCCGATTCGAGGTGAGTAATAGATGTAGATGATGACCTGGGGGTTTAAAACCCCGGTATATCACACTATGACGCTATATTAAGGCGAGACACGTACTCTACGGCGAGTGCGGGGTCGAATGTGATCAAGGACTATGGCTTAGCCCGCCCAAGTGATGTTGTATTGTGTTGTTAGCTATAAATTAGCTGGCAAACCTCCTTCTTGGATGGTTATGGATATATTTGGGCTGCGTGCCGATTATTTGGATCCCATGAGGATCGTTACCACTGTTTCTATGAATTATAGCATGTTCTCATGATATCAGTCCTGAGTTCAACACTGTCTAAATAGGAATTGCAAATCCTAAGATTTTTAAACACCTAAGTATAATTTTGATAATTGAAACTAAAAATGGTAAGTATGATTGTGCATTCATGAATTTGCATGGATTGGGTTGCACGCCGTAGCGGGTGTGATATTATATTGCGCTTGGGCTGTAGGAGCCCCTCCGGAGTCTGAATACCCACAGTGAGCGCCGGGTACCCATGGATCGGGCTACGCGCCGTAGAGACCATGTGCATTGCATTCATGCATTGATATATTTATCTGCTTTGACTTTTTCTATTAGCCGTTGTTACACTGTTAAACGTGTAGGAGTACTGTTCCTAGCTTTACTTTGTGCTATATTTTTTGATTTCTTACTGTCAGACATTATATATGTCTATTACCACTGAGTTGGAAGTACTCACTTTACTCTCTGCACCTTGTGTGCAGATTCAGGTGCTCCAGGAGCTATCTGAGCTTATTGCTGTTCTTCGGGGCTTTTACACGGAGTTGTCGAGATAGCTGCCTGACGTCCGCATGACCTGACTTCTCTCCTATTTCCTGGTATTTTACTTTTCCGCGTACTTCAGACTATGTTGTTTTATAGTATATTTATGCTATTCTAGTAGAGGCTCTTGACTCATGACCCCTAGTTCTTTGGGAGGTTGTTCAGTATTGTTGACTTTCGGATTTATTTCTATCTTTCAGTTACACTTCTAGTTTAAATGTTATTAATAATTTTCAAACAAATGGTTGAGATCTTTATGCTCGGGTTGTGAGTGAAATTGGTCGGGCTTGCCTAGCAGTTGTGTTGGGCGCCATCACGATCGGGTTTGGGGTCGTGACAAGTTGGTATTAGAGCCTAGGTTACTAGGCCTCATGAGTCATGAGCCGGTTAGTAGAGTCTCGCGGGTCGGTACGGAGACGTCTGTATTTATCCTCGAGAGGCTGCAAAACCTTTAGGAAACATTTCATATTCTTGAACTCTTGTCGTGCGGCTTTGTTGTTTCGAGAACTAAATTTCAGTATCCTATTCTCTCGCAGATGGCGAGAACTCGTGCTACCGGACGTGGCGGACTACCACCATTGCCACCTGCTAGAGGCCGTGGACGCGACCATGGTCACGGTAGAGCAGCAGGGGCAGTATCAGTTGACCCACCAATTGCCCCTATTCAGGATCAGCCTCCAGCTGTTGATGCTCCAGCAGCACCCGTTCAGGCACTGGCAGTGCCTACCGTGATTCCTGGTCTTCAGGAGGCATTGGCCTAGATATTATCTGTCTGCACTGGTTTGGCTCAGGAATTTTCAGCTACTACTACCGCAGCGACATCTCAGACCGGGGGTGGTCATTAGACCCCCGCAGCTCGCACCCCAGAGCAGGTTGTATAGGGACTTCAGATGCCAGAGGCAGCCCCAGCTCAGGCAGTTGCACCGGCTGTTCCAGTTGTGCCAGTTGCACCAGCCCCAGGTTATGTTGTTCCAGTGATGCCAGATGACGAGCAGCGTCGGCTTGAGAGGTTTGGTAGACTTCAGCCTCCAAAGTTCAGCGGTACTGAGGGCTATGATGCCCAGGAATTTCTAGAGAAGTGTCAGAAAATGCTTTGCACTGCAGGGATCTTAGAGTCTAGTGGAGTGTCCTTTACCACCTTCCAATTCTCAGGGCCAGCGTTTGCATGGTGGTAGGAGTTTGAGAGGCGTAGGCTTGCAGGAGCAGTACCCCTTACTTGGTAGCAGTTCTCCACTCTCTTCTTGGAGAAATATGTGTCCCAGTCTCGCAAAGAAGAGCTGCGCCGACAGTTTGAGTGGTTAGTCCAGGGTGATATGACAGTGACCCAGTACGAGTTAAAGTATACGCAGTTGGATAGACATGCTACATGGATGATCTCGACAGATCGGGAAAGGATCAGGAGGTTCGTGGATGGCCTCAACTATTCGACTCGCATTTTAATGACTAAGGAGAGGGTGGTAGCAGCTTTATTCGAGGAGGTAGTTGATATGGCTCATTAGATTGAGGCAGATCATCGCCGAGAGCGTGATGAGAGGGAGGCTAAGAGGCCTCGAGGTTCAGGTAGCTACTGTGGTGCTCCTTTTTGGGGCCAGTTCCAGCAGGGCAGAGGTCGTTCTTTTAGGCCTCATCAGACAGGTCGCCCAGAGTACAGTGGGACTTCTTTTGGTCGTGGCCGTCAGGGATACCAGCAGGGCCAGTCTTCACTAAGTGCCCTTCCAGCTCAGAGTTCTACTCCTGCCTCTTCAGCCTAGGGTTCATCTGCAGCGAGGGGTTCTTATCAATTCTCTTCTCCAGCACAGTGCAAATACTATGAGTGTGGAGAGTTTGGCCATCTGAGAAGATTGTGTCCTCGGTTTCAGCGTAGTCGGTCTCAGCAGAGGGATCAGCCCTCCTATTCTACTCCATCTACTTCAGCACCATCCCAGTCAGGTAGGGGTGGGGATCAGTCAGTTAGGGGTCGCCCTAGGGGCGATTATCGATCTAGTGGTGGTCAGTCTCGGTTCTATCCATTTCCCGATAGGAGAGACGCTGTTGCATCAGACGCAGTGATCACAAGTATTATCTCAGTCTGCCATAGGGATGCTTCTATTTTATTTGATCCCAGGTCTACATACTCCTATATGTCTTCATATTTTGCCCATCATTTGGGTACAACCCGTGGTTGTCTTGTATTGCATGTTCATGTATCTACCCCGGTGGGTGATATTATTATTGTGGATCACGTATATCGATCCTGCCTTGTTACTATTGGGGCTGTGGAGACCCGAGTTGATTTGCTATTATTGGGTATGGTAGACTTTGATGTGATACTGGGTATGGATTGGCTATCTCCATACCATGCTATTCTGGACTGTCATGCTAAGACAGCTATGTTGGCCATTCCGGATATTCCTAGAATTGAGTGGCGAGGTTCAACTGATTACGTTCCCAGCAGGGTAATCTCTTTCTTAAAGGCCCAACGGATGGTTGAAAAAGGATGCTTATCATATTTGGCATTTGTGAGGGATGTGGAAGCTGAGACTCCTAGTATTGATTCTGTTCCAGTCGTACGGGATTTTCCAGATGTGTTTCCAGCAGAACTGCCGGGCATGCCGCCGGATAGGGATATTGATTTTGGTATTGATCTGGTGTCAGGCACTCAGCCCATCTCTATTCCTCCATATCGTATGGCACCTGCTGAGTTAAAAGAATTGAAGGAGCAGCTTCAGGAATTTTTGGATAAGGGATTCATTTGCCCTAGTGTGTCACCGTGGGGTGCACCAGTATTATTTATTAAGAAGAAATATGGCTCAATGAGGATGTGTATTGATTACAGGCAGCTGAACAAGGTAACAGTTAAGAACAAGTCTCCCCTACCGCGCATTGATGATTTATTTAATAAGCTCCAGGGAGCGAGGGTGTTCTCGAAGATTGATCTTCGTTCAGGCTATCACCAGCTGAAGATTAGAGATTCTGATATCATGAAGACAACCTTCAGGACGAGATATGGGCATTATGAGTTTCTAGTTATGTTTTTTGGGCTGACTAATGCCCCAGCAGCGTTCATGCACCTGATGAACAGTGTATTCCGACCGTATCTAGATTCCTTTGTGATTATGTTTATTGATAACATACTGGTGTATTCTCGTAGCCAAGAGGAGCATGCTCAGCATTTGAGAGTAGTATTGCAGAGGTTGAGGGAGGAGAAGCTGTATGCGATGTTCTCCAAGTGCGAGTTTTGGCTTGAGTCTGTAGCTTTTCTGGGTCAGGTGGTGTCTTGTGCTGGTATTCAGGTTGACCCGAAGAAGATAGAGGCGGTGCAGAGTTGGCCTAGACCGTCCTCAGCTATGGAGATCCGGAGTTTTCTTGGTTTGGCAGGGTATTATCGCCGGTTTGTTCAGGGATTTTCATCCATTACTTCATCTATGACCAGGTTGATGCAGAAGGGCGCACCATTCGTATGGTCGGATGAGTGCGAGGAGAGCTTTCAGAAGCTCAAGACAGCTTTGACCACAACTCCAGTGTTAGTCTTGCCATCAGCTTCAGGTTCTTATACCGTGTATTGTGATGCATCGAGAGTGGGGATAGGTTGTGTGTTGATGCAGGAGGGTAGGGTTATTGCTTATTCTTCTCTTTAGTTGAAGCCTCATGAGAAGAACTACCCTGTTCATGATTTAGAGTTAGCTGCCATAGTTTATGCCTTGAAGATCTGGAGGCACTATTTGTATGGCGTGTCCTGTGAGGTGTATATCGATCATCGCAGTCTCCAGCACTTGTTTAAACTGAAGGATCTTAATTTGAGGCAGGGGAGGTGGCTTGAGTTGCTCAAGGATTATGACATCACCATTTTATATAATCCGGGGTAGGCCAATGTAGTGGCCGATGCTTTGAGCCAAAAGGCGGTTAGTATGGGCAGTCGAGCATATATTCTATTTGGGGAGAGACCATTTGCATGTGATGTTCAGGCGTTGGCCAATCGGCTAGTGAGGTTGGATATTTCAGAGCCCAGTAGGGTGTTGGCTTGCGTTGTTTCTCGGTCTTCCTTATATGATCGCATTCGTGAGCGCCAGTATGATGATCCACACTTGCTTGTCCTTAAGGACAGAGTTCAGCACGATGATGCCAGGGATGTTACTATTGATAATGATGGTGTGTTGAGGATGCAGGGCTGGATTTGCGTGCCCAATGTAGATGGCCTTCGGGAGTTGATATTGGAGGAGGCCCATAGCTCGCGGTATTCTATCCATCCAGGTGCCGCGAAGATGTATCAGGACTTGAGTCAGCATTACTGGTGGAGGAGGATGAAGAAGGATATCATGAGTCATGTAGCCCGATGTCTCAATTGTCAGCAGGTTAAGTACGAGCATCAGAGACTGGGCGGAGTGTTTCAGCGTATTGATATTCCCGAGTGGAAATGGGAAAGAATTACCATGGATTTTGTTAGTGTCTTCCTCGAACAACGAGGAAGTTCGACTCAGTTTGGGTGATTGTGGATAGGCTGACCAAGTCTGCGCACTTCATTCCTATATGTACTACATATTCCTCGGAGCGGTTAGCAGAGATATTCATCCGTGAGATTGTGAGATTGCATGGGGTCCCAGTTTCTATTATATCAGACAGAGGTACTGAGTTTACTTCTCAGTTTTGGAGGACATTCCAGAGAGAGTTGGGTTCAGAGGTAGAGTTGAGCACTGCATTTCATCCTCAGATGGACAGATAGTCCGAGCGTACCATTCAGATCTTGGAGGACATGTTGCGTGCCTATGTTATCGATTTCGATGTTTCTTGGGCTGATTATTTGCCTCTCACAGAATTTGCTTATAACAACAGCTACCAATCTAACATTCAGATGGCGCCATATGAGGCCTTATATGGGAGACAGTGTAGATCTCCAGTTAGTTGGTTTGAGCCCAGCGAGGCTAGGTTGTCGGGGACAGAGTTGGTCCAGGATGCTTTGGACAAGGTGAAGGTGATTCAGGAGAGACTTCGTACAGCCCAATCGCGCCAGAAGAGTTATGCGGACCGGAAGGTCCGGGATGTGTCATATTCAGTGGGTGAGAAGTTCTTGCTGAAGGTTTCGCCTATGAAGGGCGTCATGAGATTTGGAAAGAAAGGAAAACTAAGTCCGAGATTCATTAGCCCTTTTGAGATACTCAGGAGGGTCGGAGAGGTGGCCTATATGCTTGCTTTTCCACCTAGTTTATCGGGAGTTCATCCGGTATTCCACGTGTCTATGCTTCGGAAGTATGTTGGAGACCCATCTCATGTGTTGGACTTCTCTACACTTCAGTTGGATGATGACTTGACTTATGATGTGGAGCCTGTAGCTATTTTGGGTCGACAGGTTAGGAGATTGAGGTCTAAGGATATAGCATCGGTGAAGGTGCAGTGGAGAGGTCGGCCCGTGGAGCAGACTACTTGGGAGACCGAGCTGGAGATGCGGAGCAGATATCCACACTTGTTTGAGACTCCAGGTATGTTTCTTGACCCGCTCGAGGACGAGTGTTTGTTTAAGTTGGGGAGGATGTGACAACCCGGCCCGTCGTCACGTGTTTCACCGCCCATTTTCCCTTTTATTGTGTTACTCCATGTTTATATTTAGTATTAGAGTCTATCGTGTGTAATTGGATTGGTTCTGGTTAGAAATAAGGCACATAGCCTTTTAGAAGGGAGTTTGTTTCAAAAAAATCAATCGAAAGTTGACTATGTGGTTAGAGGGCTCGGATGTGAATTCCGGTGGTTCGGTTAGCTTCAGAAGATGATTTGTGACTTAGGAGAGCGATCGGAATTGAAATTGGAGGTATGGTGTAGAAATAGGCTTGAATTGGCAAAGTTGGAATTTTGGCGGAATCCGGTTGACAAGTGCGATTTTGATCCGGGAGTCGGAATGGAATTCCGACAGTTGCAGTAGCTTCTTTAGGTGATTTTGGATAGGTCTGCAATTTTTCAGGTCATTCGGACATCGTTTGGTTGGGTTTTTGCTTGCATGTTAGTTTCGGAAGTTTTAGTTGAAACTTAGGCTTGAATCCATCATGATTTGATGATTTTTATGTTTAAGGACGTGTTTTTATGATTGGAACAAGTTCGTATGATGTTTTGGAGCAGGTTGGTGTTTTTGGTTGGGGTCCCGGGGGCCTCGGGATGGTTTCGAATGATGAATCGGGAGTTTGGATTCTTGGAAATGCAGCAGATGTGAAGTCTTCTGTTGTTTCCACATCTGCGGTGGGAGAGCCGCTTAAGCGGTCCCACAGATGTGGCTCTTTGATCGTAAAAGCGGCCCTTGGTGGCTTGGGGTATTTCCGCAAAAGCGGACCTCCTTTCCGCAGGAGCGGTCTCCGCAGAAGCGGATGGTGACCGTAGAAGCGGTCTGGAGTATGATGGTTGGGACCGCAGAAGCGGTATATTGACCGCAAATAACCGCAGAAGCGGTGTAGGACCGCAGAAGCGGTCAAGCGGGATTTTAAGTTAAACCGCAGAAGCGGTTATGGGAGCCGCAGAAGCGAAAATGCCTGAAGGATTTAATGAGATCTGTGTATTCGATTTTTAGAAGTTAGAAATCATTTTGGGGTGCGAACAAAGGCGATTTTTGGGCGATTTTGAAGAGGCTTCGATGGAGAATCATCAGGTATGGATATTTGGACTTGGATTATGATATTATAGTGTAAAAACATGAATTAATCACTGAAAATTCAAGGAATTTAGGGGTAAAAATGGTGGTTAGGGCTTGAAGCCTAAAAGAGGCTAAATTGATGATTTGATGGGGCTATTTGACTCCGATTTTGATAAATTTTATATGTATGGACTCGTGGCGTGACGAGGATTCTGAAAATGTAATTTTCATAATTTTTGGAGAAGCGGGCCCGGGGCTCGTGTTTTGGCAACTTCGTGATTTTGGGTGTTTTTCGAGTTATTTCGATTGGGTTATGTGCCATTAGCCTATTTTGATGTATTCCTATTGGTTTTTATTAGATTTGGTACCCGTGGAGGTCGACTCTCGAGGGAAAGGCATTGCGGACTAGTTTTTGAGCCGGTTCGAGGTGAGTAATAGATGTAGATGATGACCTGGGGGTTTAAAACCCCAGTATATCACATTGTGACGCTATATTGAGGCGAGACACGTACTTTACGGTGAGTGCGAGGTCGAATGTGATCGGGGACTATGGCTTAGCCCGCCCGAGTGATGTTGTATTGTGTTGTTAGCTATGAATTAGCTGGCAAACCTCCTTCTTGGATGGTTATGGATATATTTGGGTTGCGTGCCGGTTATTTGGATCCCGTGAGGATCGTTATCACTGTTTCTATGAATTATAGTATGTCCTCATGATATCAGTCCTGAGTTAAACACTGTCTAAATAGGAATTGCAAATCCTGAGATTTTTAAACACCTAAGTATAATTCTGATAATTGAAACTAAAAATGGTAAGTATGATTGTGCATTCATGATTTTGCATGGATCGGGCTGCACACTGCAGTGGGTGTGATATTATATTGTGCTTGGGCTGTAGGAGCCCCTCCGGAGTCTAAACCCCCACAGTGAGCGCCGTGTACCCATGGATCGGGCTACGCACCGTAGCGACCATGTGCATTGCATTCATGCATTGATATATTTATCTACTTTGACTGTTTCTATTAGCCGTTGTTACACTGTTAAACGTGTAGGAGTACTGTTCCTAGCTTTACTTTGTGCTATATTTTTAGATTTCTTACTGTCAGACATTATATATGTCTATTACCACTGAGTTGGAAGTACTCACTTTACTCCCTGCACCTTGTGTGCAGATTCAGGTGCTCCAGGAGCTATCTGAGCTTATTGCTGTTCTTCAGGGCTTTTACACGGAGTTGTCGAGGTAGCTGCCTAACGTCCGCAGGACCCGACTTCTCTCCTATTTCCTATTATTTGACTTTTCCGCGTACTTCGGAATATGCTGTTTTACAGTATATTTATGCTATTTTGGTAGAGGCTGTTGACTCATGACTCCCCAGATCTTTGGGAGGTTGTTCAATATTGTTGACTTTCGAATTTATTTCTATCTTTCAGTTATACTTCTAGTTTAAATGCTGTTAATAATTTTCAAACAAATGGTTGAGAGCGTTATGCTTTGGTTGAGAGTGAAATTTGTCGGGCTTGCCTAGCAGTTGTGTTGGGTGCCATCGCGACCGGGTTTGGGGTTGTGACAGAAAGAGGTAAGTCTGAAAAGAGGCCCAAGTCAGAGGGGATACCAGATTTTCTTATTGTTGATCAGATACCACAATTTTTGTGGGATTGGTGGAGAGGTTTTAAGGAATATGAGCGAAACCAGATAAAGAAGTACTTGGGACATTTGGTTCACATGATGACAATCAAGCATAGGAGGGATGTGATTGAAGCTTTGATTCCGCATTGGGATCCTAAAAATAATGTGTTCCATTTTACTGAGTGTGAGATGACTCCGACCTTGGAAGAAATTGCCCATTTCCAGGGGTGGGGCCGTAATCTTCGCCGCCAGAGACCCATAGTGCCAAAAATGTGTATGAGGGTAAGCTTCTGAAGCTCTTGAACATAAAATATGGACATTATGAAGGTTTAGGAAGCAATTGGGTTAAGTTGGGATTTCTATTTCATTTGTATGGCCTCGAATGCAATTTCGAAAGGAATGTGGGAAAATTAAAATCAAAGGAAGACAAGGAAACATGGAAGATACATAAAAGGTTTGCATTTATGGTTGCTTTTTTGGGGCGTGTAGTTTTTCCAGAAAGGGAAGGATGCATTGACATCTGGTTGGCAGGTGTAGTTGAGGCGCTGACCTCAAAAGGGGATGATTATACTTTGGTCCCTATGATTCTTTCTTCCATTTTTCGTGCTTTAACTGGATGTAAATTGGGCGCACGAAACTTTGACGGACGCAACATCTTGCTACAGATATGGTTTTTGGAGCATTTTTATCGTCATCCTACAATCTCTAATTTTAGTGAGCTCTGGCCCAATCACATTTTTGATCTCCAGAAAAGAATTGACAAATGTGACTTACCTGAAAGGATTAATGCTTGGAAAGAACTACTTCTTACTTTGTCTGCCAAACATATCACATGGAATTACGATTGGTTTTCCTCGAAAGAGGTCATTAGTGAATCTGCGTACCATTCTTATTTGGTACTTATAGGATTGGATGGTGTTCATCCTTATGCTCCACTCAGGGTAATGCGCCAGCTTGCACGACAACAAGAGGTGCCACCAACATGAGATATGAGCAAGTTCTGTTATGATTTTGGTAAAGATCAACCTCATGACGAAGGGGAAATTATGAAAATTTGGTATGCAAGTAAAGTTTTGGTATTCAATGTGATGGTAGAGGACCGAGATCGTGGAGAGGTGATCCTTGAATATATTACTTGGTTTTATGATCCTTCGTCGTTTATAGATAAGCCTGAGGGTTCGAACAGGAGGAGAAATGATCAAAGAACTATAGAAATACTGAAAGATGAATTGGAGCATGCTCAGATGATTATAGCCAAACAACAAGCCCAACAACAAGCCGGAGTCGCTCATATTCGTTTAAACATTGAGAAAGATTATCAATCTGCTTTGGGGTCATGGATAAAGATCTAAAGCATGCCAAAAATGAGGCAGCCCGTTTAGAAGAAGAACTGGCAAACACGATTAGTTTAGTCCAAAGAGTTGAGGCGAACAAAAATGCTGAAATACATAAGTTGCTAGAAGACTTGAGTATCATTGAAGAGGATGCGCACCAGCAACAACTGGATTTTGATCAGCAGAAATAGCAGTTTGAAACAGAAAGGGCCCACTGGATATGCTCAAAGAGTCAACTTTATGCACAATTAGAAGAAATAAAAAGGCAGAAGAGGGGTCATCAGCACATAGATTTTGAGGAAGAGCGCCGTCAGTGGATGATTGAGAGAGGTGTGTTAAACCGTCGCATTGAAGAATATGAGGGGCGTGAGGCTCAGATGGGACAGGCCCTCAATACTACCACGATGTGGTTGCAGAATTGTCACATGAGTATGGGGCAAGCTAGAGAGCAGGTACTTCAATTGGCAGAAAAAGCAGCATATGTTCATAATGATCATCGTCGTCTAAACAATGAGAAAGTTGGTCAACAAGCACGTGTCCTCGTTCCACAGTTGCCGACGGTGTTTTAGAATTTGTACGAGACTTTAGGGGGACAGTGGAGGCCAAGAGATGCAGACCATTGATGATATCAGTTTAAGCAAGAAGGCTATTGAAGATTAAATTTTTAGTGCAGTCCATTAGTTCTTAGTTTCATTTATTTGTCGCATTTTTAATTTTGGAGATTTTTTCTTTTTTTTATTATTTTATTATTATTATAAAAGCTTGTTTTATTCCATTCATGTTTATGTCTTTAGAGTCAGTAGAGTAAGTTTGTATATATTTCCTTTTCTCTCATTCTATATATAAAAAAAATTGAAAAATATTTTAGTTTGATTTATGTACTTAAAAAAAATCATTAGAATTGTTATTATTTCTCGTGAACTACATGATGGTCTGATTCATGCGGCGTCATGATACGTAGGCAATCCTCATCAGATGCGATCATAGCCATAATTAACATGAAAAAAAATTGAATAATAATAATAATAATAATAATAATAAAAGAGCAGTAAGTTCAAAAGGAAATAAACCAACAAGCCGGGATGAAGCATGAAGCCTTCCAAACTCATTCTAGAAATCAAAATGGCATTAGGTGCATGACATACAATGTGTGATTAATATCTGCAAAATGCCTAAATCTAACACCTTTGTTGTTTGTCATTTTAAAGATAAGGTTAAACAGAGGTGGTTGGTTTGTGGTTTAAACTGGCGACTACCTTTACAACACGAGGTCAAAAGGAAAAAGTAGAATGGGAAACAATAGTGAGAATGAGTCAGATAATGATGAAGTCCATGGACAATTGGTCGAACAAAGTTCGGTACTGGCTAAAGAAGTAAGAGTGTTGAAACAACAATTGGCAGATATGTACCAAGCCTGGGTGAATGGACAAGCACCGCCCTCACTACCCCTGGGGCCTTCAGATAATCTTTATAATGTGTCAGTTGCAAATCAAGTGCCAATCTCCATAATAAGTAACCCATTGTACCAACCTGGATTCAGTCCGAGCATTAACCTCCCCACTATTCCCAGTACCTCCATTTCATGTCCTCCAGCCGCACCCTTCAGAAATGACCCACATACTGTACCCATTGTCCCTACTTTCACCATTCCTCAACCGGCTCTCACTCAAAACCGCAACAATGATCCACAATTGAATGATCATGATACCCAACATTACTCTCCAGAACTGACTTTAAAGGTTCCAGATTCATACAAGCATAGTCCTCAGAACATGTTCCCAGTCGAGATCGAAAAGCCCAACAAGAGGAAATGACCAGAAAAATGAAGAGTTTGGAACAAACCATGAGAAACGTACAAGGTTTGGGAGGCCACAAAAGAGTTTCGTTCAACGATTTATGCATGTTTCCCCATGTTCATTTGCCACCTAGATTCAAGACCCCTAAGTTTGACAAGTATGATGGTCACGGTGATCTTGTGGCCCACTTGAAGAGATACTGTAACCAATTGAGGGGAGTACGGGGCAAAGAATAATTACTCATGGCTTATTTTGGGGAAAGTTTGACAGGCATTTCTTCAGAGTGGTTCATAGATCAGGACATGTCACGACCCTAGTTCACCAATTGTGAACACATCATGACGGCACCTAGTCTTCACGACCAGGTAAGCCTAACACATTGCGGAAGTAATAACAATTGCAAAATTTATAATCAAAACTAAATAACATGAGTAATGTATACAGTTGCCGCCTGGCACATACACTTTAATACCAAATACTGAAGTAACCTCCAAGAC
>MU733378.1:69434-88039 GCA_026770625.1 Nicotiana glauca
CATAGACGATTCTCAACCATTTCTTCTCCATAATCTCTTGGGTAAGTATTCTTAACTGCTTTTCCTCTTAATTTCTTCCATTAATCTTTAATTTCCTAGCCCTAAAGTATGAATTCAAGGTAGAAAATGGGGGATTTGGGTAGAACTAGGGCTTTTGGGATTTTGGGCAATTCAACCTCAGTTTGGGGTTGAATCTTAAAACAAAGTTTATATTTGAACTCGTGGGGTGATGGGTGATTGGATTTTGGTCCGAGCCTCGAGTTTGGACCATGTGGGCCCGATGTCGGATTTTGCTATTTTGGAAGAATGATAGGAAAATCATTACTAGGCTATGGAGTTGTGTTTTTAAGCCATTATTGATAATATTGAGCTAATTATGGCTAGATATCGTTGTTTCGGAGTTGGATTCTAGAGGAAAGGCGGTGTTAGAGGCTTGATTGTTATTTTCGGACCGAGGTAAGTGTTTTTTCTAACTTTGGCTTGAGGGAATAGGATTAGAGTATTATTAATTGCTATTTGCTAAATGATCGAGTACGGTGTATAGGCACGGTGACGAGTATCTATACACCGGTGTCTAGCATGACTGTGGGTCTTTGTTTGTAATTTATTTGGTATATTTTGGAACTCTTCCAAGTTAAACAATGATTTCTACATAATGTGAAGAGTTTGAGGATAAATGATAAAATGTTAATATTTTGGAGCATTGGCTCGAACGATAAATATTATTGAGTATGAAATGAAAGCATTGGACAGACATGTGATTAATCCCTTGCCGGGATAGTTTGAGTACATGGAATATTTCCCTTGCCGGAATTAAAGTACTTATTGTATCCTCCCTTGCTGGGACATGTAGTTATTGGGTATTTCCCTGCCGTGATGTTTTGTTGAATTTAGTTGTTGATATTGCTCCCTTGACGGGATATAATTGGATGGTTTAATTCCCTTTAGTGGATTTCTCCCACTATTCATTATTTCCTTGCCTCTTTGGTTGTTGCTGTTGAGTGAGGAATTATATCGAAAGGGTCGGGTTGCACGCCGCAGCACTAACAAATATTTAATCGGAAGGGTCGGGTTGCACGCCGCAGCACTAACCAATATTTAATTGGAAGGGTCGGGGTGGCACGCCACAACAATATTGAAATATTGAGGATCGGGGTTGCACGCCGCAACGGTATTTAAATGTTGAGGATCGAGTTGTGCGCCGATGGTATATGGATCAAGTATATTGATTTGTATGTAGGGTTTTCCAGTATTTTCCTTATCGTTTGTTATTTTAGGTTTTCATTTCTTACCCGATGATTTCTATATTTAAACTGTTGTACCCCATATTATGCTCCCCTCCCTCTTAGTTGTTTAAATTTGTATATTTCCTATTATTGCACGCATATATGTACAGGTTAATTGTGATAGGTCTTGTCTAGCTTTTCACTACTTCGCCGGGGTTAGGCTAGGCACTTACCAGCACATGGGGTCGGTTGTACTGATACTACACTCTGTGCATCTTTTTACACAGATCCAGGTGTTGGGACAGCGGTTGAGTCGCAGCAACATTTTGGGAGCGAGCTTTCAGTCCAGGGACTCTCGAGGTAGCCTAGCTGCCGTTCACGAGACGAAGTCCCTTTCCTTTTTTTCAGTTTGTTTTTTTTCTTTGTACCAAAACAAACATATGTATTTTTCTTTCGTTCAGACTTGTTTGTAGTATTCTATAGATGTTCGTGAGTTAGTGACTCCAGTCTTGGGTAGAGGTTGAAGTTGAATTCCGCATTTTGTTTTAGGTTATTTATATTAATGACTTCCATGTTTCATAGTAATTGTTTTCTTGATTCTAATATTGTCCATGTTTGCTAAAAGAGGTAATTGGTAATTGGCTTGCCTAGCTCCTACTAGTAGGCGCCATCATGACTCTTGAAGGTAGGAAATTTGGGTCGTGACAAGTTTGTATTAGAGCTCTAGGTTGCATAGGTCTCGCTACTAACGGACAAACTTAGTAGAGTCTGAGGGATCGGTACGGAGATGTCTGTATTTATCCCCCAGAGGCTACGGAGTTAGGAAACATTTCACTTTTGTTCTTTCTTTTCGTGCAAATCTGTTTCTCAAATATTGATTGTCCTTCTACTATGTTCTTTCGAGATGGCGAGAACACGTACTTCTTCTTCTACCGCGCAGCAGCCCGAGCCCCTAGCAGCAGCTCCCGCGAGGCGCAGAGGTTTAGGCCGGGAGTGAGGTCACTTTTTCGGAGGCGGCCAAAGTGGGCCTTAGAGTTGAGGTAGTCCTGCCACAGCGAGGCGGTCATATGTCGGATAAGAGGCCCCGCCATGCTGGCAGATTCAGTGGTACCTCGTCTGGAGGTAGAGGTACTTATGGTTGGGGCCATGCTCCCAGGCCCTTTCAGTCAGCTTCCCCTATCACTTAGGGTACTTCAGGTGGTTGTTCAAGTCGATCGGGTCATCCCCAGTTTCCTCAGCTGCAACGTTCGTGTAAGTGTTACGAGTGTGGCGAGTATGGTCACTACAGGAGGGTTTGCCCGATGTTGAGGGGTGCTCAGCCGCAGCAGTCGAGGTTTTGCTATGCTTGTGGTGATCCGAGGCATATTGTTGGATTTTTCCCTCGAGTTTCAGGTGGTTCTCAGCAACAGGATTCTCATCCTATGGTTCAGGCATCAGTTGCCCCACAGCCTGCCCAGCGAGCCAGAGGCGGTAGCAGAGGTGTTAGAGGTGGAGGTAGGGACCGTAGAGGTGGAGCTCGGACCGGCAGAGGCAGAGGTTAGCCAATAGTTGATCGCACTAGAGATGCTATTCAGGGAGGTGGGGCCCAGCCCCGTTGTTATGCTTTTCCAGCCATGCCAGAGGCCGAGTCATCATGCTGTGATTACAGGTACTATTCTGGTTTGTGACAGGGATGCTTCAGTTCTATTTGAACCTGGGTCCACGTATTCATATGTGTCGTCTTATTTTGCTCCCTACTTGGCTATGCCTAGTGATGCCTTGGGCATTCCTGTATATGTATCCATACAAGTGAGTGATTCTATACTGGTCGACAGAGTTCATCGTTCCTGTGTAGTAGTATTTGAGGGTCTTGAGACCCGTGTTGATCTATTGCTTCTAGACATGGTCGATTTTGATGTTATATTGGGGATGGATTGGTTGTCCTTGTATCATGCGATCTTGGATTGCGACACCAAGACCGTGACCTTGGCTTTACCATACTTGCCCCGATTGGAGTGGAGAGGGACCCCAGGACACACCACCCGCAGTGTCATTTCATATGTTATGGCTCGACGCATGGTCGAGAAGGGGTGTTTAGCTTATTTGGCATATGTTCGCGATTCCAGTACGGAAGTTCCTTCTATTGATTCAGTTCCTATTATTCGGGAGTTTCCAGAGGTTTTTCCTTTAGACCTGCCGAGTATGTCTCCTGACAGGGATATTGACTTTTGTATTGATCTGGCCCCAGGCACGCAGCCCATTTCTATTCCATCGTATCGTATTCCCCTGCAAGAGCTGAAGGAGATAAAGGATCAGTTGCAGGATTTGCTTGTGAAAGGCTTCATCAGGCCTATTGTTTCTCCTTAGGGTGCGCCAGTTCTATTTGTGAAGAAAAAGGATGGATCGATGAGGATGTGCATTGATTACCGATAGTTGAACAAGGTGACAATAAAGAAAAAATACCCACTGCCGAGGATTGAAGATTTGTTTGACCAGTTGCAGGGTGCGAAGGTATTTTCAAAGATAGATTTAAGGTCAGGTTATCACCAGTTGAGGATTAGGGCATCTGATGTCCCTAAGATAGCATTTCGCGCTCGGTACGGGCATTATGAGTTTTTGGTCATGTCATTTGGGTTGACCAATGCCCCATCAGCGTTTATGGAGTTGATGAACCGAGTGTTCAGGCCTTATTTGGACTTATTCGTGATAGTTTTCATTGATGACATTCTTGTGTACTCCCGCAGTCAGGAGGAGCACGAGCAGTACCTCAGAGTGGTTCTTCAGACTCTGAGGGATAGCTAGTTGTATGCCAAGTTCTCAAAGTGCGAGTTCTGGTTGAGTTCAGTTGCATTCTTGGGTCATGTAGTATCAGTAGAGGGCATTCAGGTAGACCCGAAGAAGATTGAGGCAGTCAAGAATTGGCCTCGACCAGCTTCAGCTACTGAGATTCGGAGTTTCTTGGGGTTAGCCGGTTATTATCGTGGATTTGTGGAGGTATTCTCATCTATAGCAGCCCCGATGACCAGGTTGACCCAGAAGGGTGCCCAGTTCAGGTGGTCAGACGAGTGCAAGAAGAGCTTTCAAATGCTCAAGACAGCTCTGACTACGGCACCGATCTTGGTTTTGCCCTCAGGTTTAGGCCCTTATACAGTTTATTGTGATTCTTCCCATATTGGGCTTGGTGCAATATTGATGCAGGATGGCAGGGTCATTGCTTATGCTTTGAGGCAGTTGAATATTCACGAGAAGAATTACCCAGTTCATGATCTAGAGTTGGCAGCCATTGTTCATGCTTTGAAGATTTGGAGGAATTACTTATATGGTGTGACGTGTGAGGTTTATACTAATCACAAGAGTCTGCAATACTTGTTCAAGCAAAAAGAATTGAACTTGAGGCAGCGGAGATGGTTAGAGCTATTAAAGGATTATGATGTTACTATTTTGTACCACCCGGGGAGAGCTAATATGGTGGCAGATGCATTGAGTACGAAGTCAGCCAGCATGGGTAGTCTTGCATATGTTCCGGTCAGTCAGAGACCGCTTGCTTTGGATATTCAGGCCTTGGCCGATCGATTTATGAGGTTGGACATTTCTGAGCCTAGGCGAGTTTTAGTTTGTACAGTCGCCCGTTCTTCATTATTGAAGCGTATCTGTGATCGGCAGTTTGATGATCCTCATTTGTGTGTCCTGAGAGACACTGCGCAGCGAGGAGGTGCCACGAAGGTGACTTTAGATGCGGATGGTGTTTTGAGGTTGCAGGGGTGAGTGTGTGTTCCCAATGTCGATGGTATACGAGAGTTGATCTTAGTAAGGTACATAGTTCTCGGCATTTCATTCACCCGGGCATCGCAAAGATGTATCAGGACTTGCGGCAGCATTATTGGTGGCGTAGGATGAAGAAGGACATTGTTGCATATGTGGCTCGATGTTTGAACTGTCAACAGGTCAAGTATGAGCATCAGAGGCCTAGTGGTGTGTTTCAGAGGATTGAGCTTCCCGAGTGGAAGTGGGAGCGGATTACCATGGATTTCGTTACTAGACTTGACCCGGATGAAGTTTGATGCTATCTGGGTCATTGTTGATAGGCTGATCAAGTCAGCACATTTCATTCCTATTGCCACCACCTATTCATCGGAGAGACTAGCTGTGATCTACATTCGAGAGATTGTTCGCTTTCATGGGGTGCCGACATCTATCATTTCGGATCGAGGTACGCAGTTTACCTCATGCTTTTGGAGAGTAGTTCAGCAGGAGTTAGGCACCCAGGTCTAGTTGAGCACAGCATTCCATCCTCAGACGGACGGTCAGTCCGAGAGGACTATTCAGATATTGGAGGATATGCTCTGAGCCTGTGTTATTGACTTTGGAGGCTCTTGGGACCAGTTTCTACCTTTAGCAGAGTTCGCCTACAACAACAGCTACCAGTCCAGCATTCAGATAGCCCCTTTTGAGGCGTTGTATGGTAGGCTATGTTGGTCTCCAGTCGGATGGTTTGAGCCGGGAGAAGCTCGGTTATTGGATACAGATTTAGTCCAAGAGGCCTTGGATAAGGTCAAGATCATTCAGGATAGGCTTCGTTCGGCTCAGTCGCGGCAAAAGAGTTATGCGGATTGCAAGGTTCGAGATGTAGCTTTCATGGTTGGCAAGCGAGTATTGCTCCGTGTATCGCCTATGAAGGGCGTGATGGGATTTTGGAAGAAGGGCAACCTTAGCCCTAGTTTTATTGGCCCATTTGAGATTCTTGATCGTGTGGGGGGAGGTGGCTTATAGACTTGCCTTGCCACCTAGCTTATCAGCCGTGCATCCAGTGTTTCATGTGTCTATGCTTCGGAGGTATCACGGAGATCCTACCCACATGTTAGATTTCAGCACTGTCCCGTTGGACAAGGATCTGTCCTACGAGAAGGAGCCGGTAGCTATTCTAGACCGGCAGGTTCGACAGTTGAGGTCAAAGAGTTTTCCTTCAGTACGTGTTCAGTAAAGAGGTCAGCCTCCTGAGGCATCGACCTAGGAGTCCGAGTCTAATATGCGGAGCCATTACCCTCATCTATTTCTTGACTCATGTACTTCTTTCTTTTGTCCGTTCGAGTACGAACGATTATTTCAGTGGTGGAGAATGTGACGACCCAAAGGGGTCATCACCGTATTTCTCCCTTTCTCCGCGCTTCTGAGGCCTTGGAAACCTCGCTGGTTGTTACCTCGATCAACGTGCGTAGTCCGGGCGCGAAGCCAGAAAGTTTTTATGTTAAAATATGTGAATTCTATGAAAAAATTGAAGAATTATGATATTAATATTGATATAGTTGACATTGGTCAATATTTTGGGTAAACGGACCCCGACCCGTGATGTGATGCTCCTGGGAGGTCCGTAGAAAAATATGGGACTCGGGCATGTGCCCAGAGTCGAAATCCAAGGTCCAGAACCCCGGTAAAAGAATTTTTCTGTTAAATTGCTTTATGAAATTATTAAGGAAAAATAGAAATAAAAATGAGCTAGAAAATATAGGTATCGGGCTCGTATTTTGGTTCCGACGCCCGGTACAGTTCTTAAATATGCGTTAAGTGATTTCTGTTAAATTTTGTCAAAATCAGACGTTGTTTGACGTGTTTCGGACCTAGATATCTAAAGTAAGAGGTTTATGAAGTTTGAAAGGAAAAATGAATATTTTGAGGTGTAATTCGTTGATTTTGATGTTATTTTGGCGGGTTCGTAGGATGTTGTTGAGTTAATGTGTGTGTGTTTGGATGGAAGCCCCGAGGGCTCGGGTGAGTTTCGGATAGGTGTCGGAGTGTTTTAGACTTAGAAAATCTGGTGTTTTTGCTGGTTGCAGGTGTCCAGGTTTTTCTTCTATGCGATCGCATCGGTTCTTCCGCGATCGCAGAGAGTTAATTTGGTAGTCATCAGTTTGTTGTATTTGATCGCATTACTCTTCCGCGATCGCATAGAGTAAATGTTGAGGCCCAGGTTACCTTCTATGCGATCGCATTACTCTCCGCGATCGCATAGAGCAAGATTCAGCCCCCTCCCCCCCTTCTTTTCTTCCATGCGATCGTATTCCAGGCCCTGCGATCGCATAGAGAAAATTTCGCACAGTGATTTTTATAGCTTAAAACAGAACCATTTAAGGTTTGTCTAAAATTTCTCACACGAGCTCTTCCATGAAACTCTCCATAGACGATTCTCAACCATTTCTTCTCCATAATCTCTTGGGTAAGTATTCTTAACTCCTTTTTCTCTTAATTTCTCCCATTAATCTTTAATTTTCTAGCCCTAAAGTATGAATTCAAGGTAGAAAATGGGGGATTTGGGTAGAACTAGGGCTTTTGAGATTTTGGGCAATTCAACCTCAATTTGGGGTCGAATCTTAAAACAAAGTGTATATTTGAACTCGTGGGGTGATGGGTGATTGCGTTTTGGTCCGAACCTCGAGTTTGGACTATGTGGGCCCGGTGTCGGATTTTACTATTTTTGGAAGAATGATAGGAAATTCATTTCTAGGCTGTGGAATTGTCTTTTTAAGCCATTATTGATAATATTGAGCTAATTATGGCTAGATATCGTTGTTTCGGAGTTAGATTCTAGAGGAAAGGCGGTTTTAGAGGCTTGATTGCTATATAGGACCGAGGTAAGTGTTTGTTCTAACTTTGGATTGAGGGAATAGGATTAGAGTATTATTAATTGCTATTTGCTAAATGATCGAGTACGGTATATAGGCATGGTGACGAGTATCTATACACCAGTGTCGAGCATGACCGTTGGTCTTTGTTTGTAATTGATTTGGTATATTTTGGAACTCTTCCAAGTTAAATAATGATTTCTACATAATGTGAAGAGTTTGAGGATAAATGATAAAATGTTAATATTTTGGAGCGTTTACTCGAACGATAAATACTATTGAGTATAAAATGAAAGAATTGGACAAAGATGTGATTAATCCCTTGCCGGGATAGTTTGAGTACATGGAATATTTCCCTTGTCGGGATTAAAGTACTTATTGTATCCTCCCTTGCTGGGACATATAGTTATTGGGTATTTCATTGCCGTGATGTTTTGTTCAATTTAGTTGTTGATATTGCTCCCTTGACGGGATCTAATTGGATGGTTTAATTCCCTTTAGTGGATTTCTCCCACTATTCATTATTTCCTTGCCTCTTTGGTTGTTGCAGTTGAGTGAGGAATTGTATCGGAAGGGTCGGGTTGCATGCCACACCACTAACAAATATTTAATCGGAAGGGTTGGGTTGCATGACGCAGCAGTAACCAATATTTAATCGAAAGGGTCGGGGTTGCACGCCGCAACGGTATTGAAATATTAAGGATTGGGGTTGCACGCCGCAACAGTATTTAAATGTCGAGGATCGGGTTGCGCGCCGCAACGGAGTATGGATCAAGTATATTGATTTGTATGTAGGGTTTTCCAGTGTTTTCCTTATCGTTTATTATTGTACGGTTTCATTTCTTACCCGATGATTTCTATATTTAAACTGTTGTACCCCATAGCATGCTCCCCTCCCTCTTAGTTGTTTAAATTTGTATATTTCCTATTATTGCACGCATATCTGTACAAGTTAATTGTGATAGGTCCTGTCTAACCTCGTCACTACTTCGTCGGAGTTAGGCCAGGCACTTACCAGCACATGGGGTCAATTGTGCTGATACTACACTCTGTGCATCGTTTCGCATAGATACAGGTGTTGGGACAGCGGTTGAGTCGCAGTAGCATTTTGGGAGCGAGCTTTCAGTCCAGGGACTCTCGAGGTAGCCAGCTGGCGTTCGAGGTCCGAAGTCCCTTTCCTTTATTTTAGTTTGATTTTTTTCTTTGTACCGAAATAGACATATGTATTTTTCTTTCATTCAGACTTGTTTGTTGTATTCTGTAGATGTTCGTGAGTTA
This sequence comes from Nicotiana glauca, assembly GCA_026770625.1. Classification (NCBI taxonomy): domain Eukaryota; kingdom Viridiplantae; phylum Streptophyta; class Magnoliopsida; order Solanales; family Solanaceae; genus Nicotiana; species Nicotiana glauca. Next base: position 78,535 of record MU733378.1, read on the forward strand.
GTGACTCCAGTCTTGGGTAGAGGTTGAAGTCGAATTCCGCATTTTGTTTTAGGTTATTGATATTGATGACTTCCAATTTTATGGTAATTGTTTTCTTGATTCTAATATTGTCCTTGTTTGCTAAAAGAGGTAATTGGTAATTGGCTTGCCTAGCTCCTACTAGTAGGCTGCCTCACGACTCTCGAGGGTAGAAAATCCAGGTCGTGACAAAAGGTGACAGACATATCCGTCAATGCAGATGCGGTCAAGAGATACTATGTCTGACATGCTGCTATTGGAGCATTTGGTTTATACTTAGCATTCTCAGGTTGGAATGACGAAAGGCTATCATTCTCGCTACCCAAACACTGTTGAACCCTAGTTAGCCCTTTGAAGCCTTGTTTAAATTTTGTGTTTACCCTCTTTTGGAACCAATGTAAAAAAAAGAAATTCATCAAAAATAAGTTCATATTCCTTAATTACGTTCGACTTGATTCCGAAAGGATACATAGGCAGCCTCTCTCTGAGGTTCAGTCACACCAAACAAAAACCTACATTTCCCTAATATTCGAAGAAACTGGGGCATGTTTTTATTTTATTTTCAATGGTCGTTCCATCAAAATGGTTCCAAAAGTTGTAATTCAGTTGAGTAGTTCTCTTCACCTTTCCCTTTTAAGACCTTCTGATCAGCTTTTGAGAATGCTAAGTCAGTACACTACGAGTGGCACTTCAACCATGGCAAAGATAGAAAAACAAATGAGAGAGTCTTATTCGTGAAAACCCTCATGGGCACTATAAGGCGATGGCGAGTTGAGAAAAATAAATGAGAGAGTCTTATTGGTGAAAACCTTCAAGGGAACTATAAGGCGATGGTGAGTTGAGAAAAGGGCAAATGAGAGAGGTCAATTGGTAAAAACCCACAAAGGGCATCGTCGATCGATTTTAGGTCTTCTTATATCCCCGCACAAGCATGGTTAAAGAACTCAGTTTCAAAGTGAAGTTTACAATAGATTTTGAGAATTAGATGGTTTAAACAAATCAGGCATCCAGTCCAAAGTGCATGTCATGTTCATTGAAGTCAGCATATTCCTCCAGATAAGTCCTTTCTTATTCTTCCCCTGAAAAGGACACTTCTTGATTAATTTGTAATGCTTATTTGCCCACCTACTTGTTTTCTTTTGTACTTTTATTTTTGAGTCCCTTTCAGTTGAATTCTGTCCAAGAAAAGCAAAGAAAATGCTACAAAATTGGTTATAATTTCCCTGTTATATGAAGCAAAAATTTCTTGGGCAAAAACAATATGGGCAAAACCATAAAGCCGACTTTGATATTCCTTGTCAGGTAAGGGGTTTGAAGGACTTAGCAATATTTCAAGGGTCAATAAAATTTATACATCAGAAGTTGTTTTGGGGAACAAGGTTGTTTGCACCATAGACACGGATGGTGATAGGCACAAAATAGTCAGGTGTTAATGTTAAGAAAGAAGATCTTCAAAAAGTAAAGTCAGAATCTCCCGACAATTTGTAAAATCATTGACAGGGTCGGGTTTTTCCTAACAAGTGTAATGGGTGCAAGGTCAAGTCGCCCAAGAAATCAAGGCCACAAACTGACCACCATTTTAAAACTAACGAATCTTTCTTTGTTTAGAACAGGAACAGAATAGTTTAGTGAAACGGTTCGTGGAAAGACGAACATCGCAAGTGAAGTTCTCAAATCCATGATTTCCTTCCAATATGCACATAAGCATGTTATTTTTGGTTTCATTATAGGGGATCAACATCCTATCTTCAACACAGGGTACTACATCCCCTGGTTGCATTATTTTCTACATAGGGTACGACATCCCCTAGTAGCGTATCAGAGTGCCACGAGCCTCATTTTATTGCCAACACATGGTACTACATCTCCTGGTTGCACTTCTTGTTGCCAACACAGGGTACCACATCCACTGTTTGCATTTTTATTTTTTACATAGGGTACGACATCCCCTAGTAGTATACTAGAGTGCCACGAGCCTCATTTTATTACAACACAGGGTACTACATCCCCTGGTTGCACTTCTTGTTGCCAACATAGGTACTATATCCCCCCGGTTGCATTATTTTTTACATAGGGTACGACATCCCCTATTTGTGTATCAGAGTGCCACGAGCCTCATTTTATTGCCAACACAGGGTACTACATCCCCTGGTTGCACTTCTTATTTCCAAAACAGGGTACTACATCCCGTGGTTGCATTATTTTCTACAAAGGGTACGACATCCCCTAGTAGCGTATCAGAGTGCCACGAGCCTCATTTTATTGCCAACACAGGGTACTACATCCCCTGGTTGTACTTCTTATTGCCAACACAGGGTACCACATCCCCTGTTTGCATTATTTTCTACATATGGTACGACATTCCCTAGTAGCATTTCAGAGTGTCACGAGCCTCATCTTATTGCCAACACAGGGTACTACATCCCCTGGTTGCACTTCTTGTTGCCAACACAGGGTACCACATCCACTGTTTGCATTTTTATTTTCTTCATAGGGTACAATATCCCCTAGTTTCATTTCGGAGTGCCACGAGCCTCATCTTATTTCCAACACCGGGCACTACATCCTCTGGTTGCCTCCTTCTTGTTAACACAGGGTATAACATTCCCTATTCTTTAAAAAAAAAAGAGAAAAAAAAGAGAAAGTCTTTTCAATTCTTTATTCTGCAATAGCAATGTTTGTTTAATGTGTTTTCAATAACTCACAAAAATTTTCCAGTGCAAACTGGGGCAGAAACTTTTTGTTCGTTTTGTTTGTTTGTGATGGCTTGTAGGTTTTTCTGCAAAGCACGGATTGGATGTGCAAGAATAAGATTCCAATTCTTTTCAGAGAAAGTGGAATGTTTGATCTCAATACCAGCCGAACTAGCTTTGACATAATGCATGCAGAGAGCTAAAATTTCAAGATCCATCTTCTTATCACCTGATCAAGGAACTGGTGTGTGAAAATATTTCCTAGTTTGTTACATCGAGGGCATCAAGTTTCAATCTAAAGTCAATGGGGGAAGCAAGTCAAGAATCAAGACAGGATTCCAGATGGAATATAGATAGGAATTTTGTTACTCTTAGATTTCAAGAGTATGTAATTTTTTTTTCATTTTGATATAATAGTAGGAACCACGGATCGAAACCTCGACGGAACCTGAGTGGACACTCCATCTAAGTATACTCCATTACTCTTCTTTCTACTTGAACTAAACGTGACCTAATTCCCTTATAACCCGGGATATGTAGGCTGCCTAAAACCAAGGCTCGGTCGCATATTTTCCTTTTATCTTCTTTTCCTTTTTAAATAATAGTGAGGTCAAAAATTAGTCACCGTGTTCATTTTTTTTTGCCTGAAAACTCTTCATGTTTCCAAGTAAAGAGGGGCATGCTGTGAACAATTAATTTATGACCACACCCAAATTCAATACTATTTTAGTATAAATATCTCTTTAGGGTCTAATCTTAATAAAATAAAACTACAAAAATACTAACATTCTTAGAGTATGAATTTTCTTTATATATATATATATATATATATATACACACACACTTCTATTTGCAACAAGAAAATAAAAATTTACAAAAAATATATGGTTTCTTTTAATTAGAATTATAATAAATAAATTAGTTTTAATATTTTTTTAGTATAATTTAAACTATAATGTACATATTTAATTTTTCTTATGTATATAATATTTAAGTATAAGGTAGCTAACTAATATTTTTAACTATGTATTTTACTTTTTAATTTCTTCATTAATAAAGAATAAGTAAAAGTTAATAATAATAATAATAATAATAATAATAATAATAATAATAATAATAATAAATAAATAATATAACAAAAAAGAGATAAGTCTCGAAATATTCAAAAAATATTATCCTAACTACTCACCATGATCTTCTCAACCCCATTCTCCCACTCCAACTCCAACTCTAACTCCCTCCATACATCTATATATATGACGACACTCTTAAGAGGAGGGGGGAGAAAAGGTTAAAAAAAAAGAAGCAAAAAGAGGAAGTAACGGAGGAAAAGAAAGAAGCAAAAAAGGAAGAAACAAAAAAAAAGATTAAAAAAAAGAAGAAGAAAATGAGAGGGAGATCTATTTGGCAAAGAAATAAACGTAAAAAGGAAAAATCTCACTATATGAAATTCCAGCAATTAGGAGATTTTCTTTTAGAGTAAAAGTAGGAAAGAGATAGTTATTCAGTGGAGTTGCTCTATTGGGAGTCGGAGATCGAAATGTCATTTCAGACTTTGAGTTTGCGAACTCAAGCGAGTAGATTATAGTTGACACCTTTGCTCTTTGAGAGTTTCATAAAAGGTAACAATTCAGTTCTTTTGCTAGTTTAATGTAACGTATTATTGAATATATGATGTAGATTCATAAAATTTAATTGTTCCTTTATTTTTACTTTGTATCTTTAAGTGATGCCTGTGTCTTTTTCTCTTCTTATTGTTTAATGCATGTATGCTTTGCATTTTATATTTTTGTTTGTCCCTAACTTTTTGAATTTTAGTTTCAATCTATTGTCTTACCATAATTTTTATGAAAATTATAAATCAGAATTAATTGATAAAAATCATTTAAAGTTTTCGTCAAGAAAATACTGCTTGGGTTATTGACTCTTCCTAACTATGCGTGAATAAATGTATAATTTTGTTTAAAATATTTTCTGTATTCTTTGTGTTAGGATTAATATTTTTTTTATGTCTTTTTCGTTGACGCTTATCCTTAATTTGAAATAAAGTATCAGTTATTAAGTTTACTCATTTCTTTAGTTTAGATCTTTGAATTTAAGTAGTTTTATGTTTCTTTGTAAACGTTATGATAACATTTCTTCTTATGTATAACTTTAAAGATCTTTTGCATTCATTGTCTTAATATAGTTTAACGTAGGAATATAAGTCATAAAATTAATTGTGTGTAATACCATATTCGTGATTTTCCTCTTTTGTTTAGTGAAATAAATCTTTTGATGTATAATGGATGGATATGAAAAGAATAGGATCATATGAGGTTTAGCTTGGGTCTAAAAATGAAGATTCGTTAATCTAATTCATTCTAAGATTGAGTAAGTTTTGTATTTAATAATATTTTACTCTCCTAGTTCCTGCTAAGGTAGTCTAGTTGTCACGATCCAAAATCCACTAAGGGTCGTGGTGGCGCCGGACACCTCTGTCAGTCCAGCCAACTAACTCATCAATTAATTCATCTTTTAATACTTTTAAAAAAAATCTAAGGTTTTCCCTTCCAATTTTTACAAATAAAAGTTCATTACTAGAATTCAAATTTTAAATGATAATAAATAGAACAAATCCATTGTAAACACTCCCAGAAATCCGGTATCACAAGTACATGAGCGACTACTGATAAGAGAAATAAAATACAACATAACATCCGTCCGGAATACAATGGACAGGAAAGAAATACAGGTACTAGAAAGGACTTTAAAAGCTGCGGACGGCCTTGAATACTGCAACTCACCTAGTCCCGAATCGTTAGTGCTGCTACGCCCAGTAGGCTGCTAAAGATGTATATAAACCTGTGCAACAAAAATGCACAGAAGTGTAGTATGAGTACGTAATTAACGTGTACCCAGTGAGTGTCCCGCCTAATCCCGAAGGGCTAGAGATGAGATGGTCAACTTTGACACACTCTAATGGTCTAACGGTTATTTATTCTTAATGTACATATCAACAGTGGATTTATTATCTAACATGAATTTTTATCCAAATAGAGGAAACAAGTAAACACGTAATTCCTTCATAGGAAAATTTTCAAGGTTTCTTTTCATTATTAACAATATGATTTTGAGCCATAATGAGGCATGTAACAGCTTAAATAAATCCAGGCAGCAATATAAGCATGCGTAAATCATACCGAGGCGACGGCCTGATCCAACAGAAATAAATGTGCACTTGCCGAGGGTCGACGGCGCGCCTATAGATGCATCTATTAATCTGCCGAGGCGTTCGGCCCGTTCCAAAATAAATACACACAGAGACAGATAATCAGTCAGGAAGTCAACGTGGAGCAAATATCCAGGAAGAAGTCAATTCTCTTTTAAATTTGTTTACTAATCAAAGGTGGTTTAAACAATTCAAGTTATCTATGAGTCCATAATTTATTCAAGTATAACATGCTTTTTGGGTCCTAAACTACCCGGACAATAGCATAATAGTAGCTATGCACGGACTCTCGTCACCTCGTGCGCGCGTAACCCCCACAACTAGGAGCACATAATCTATTTAACTCACCTATGGGGTAATTTTCCCCTTATAGAATTAGAAAGGAGACTCACCTCGCTCCGAAGACCTGCCACCGGCACTCTACATCCTTCCGAAGGCTTGAACCAACGCACAATGCACCCAAACTAGCCAATTAACGACAAACTAATGAGAATATACTCAAATACTTGTTAACAATTCATATTATGCGAATTCCCAACTTCGTTTAGTGAAATGACCAAAATGCCCTCGGGCCCACGTGCCCGGAATCCAAAATTTCTCAAAGATAAAGGTTACCCATGACCTTGGGAACTCAAATATATAATTTTCTCCTAATTCCATGCTCAAAATCGTGGCTAAAATTCAAGATTTACAATTTTCTAGGTTTTCAACCAAAACCTCAATATTTACTCTAATTTCCATGCTTAAATCCATGTATAAACTTGTATTTAACACAAAACCAGTAGAAATCACTTACCCCATGCTTGATGATGAAAGGGACGCTCCAAAGTTCCTCCAAAAATCGCTCCCATGGAAGAAAAATGAAATGAAATGAGCCAAAATCCGATTTTAAAACAACACTGCCCAGAAAACCTTCTATGCGATCGCATAGAGCAACTTGGCTGCCTCCCAAAATTCTTCAATGCGTTCGCATACCAATATCATGCGATCGCATAGGCCACAAAAATCTTTTTGTGCTATCACATCATGCCTATTACGATTGCATAGGCCAAATTCCAGCCCCTCAACATTTGCTCTATGCGATCGCATACCCTCTATTGGGATCGCATAGAATAAATCCCTGCTGCACTAATACCAGCAACCAGCCACCCTCTCAAGGCAAAAATTAATCCGTTAACCATTCGGAATCCACCTGAGGCCCCCGAGACCCCAACCAAACATATCAACCAATCCCAAAACACATTCCGAACTTGTTCGAGGGTTCAAATCACATCAAACAACACCAAAATCACGAATTACACCTAAATTCAAGCTTTATGAACTTTGAAGTTTCCAACTTCTATTTTCGATGCCGAAACCTATCAAATCACGTCCGATTGACTTTAAATTTTGCACACAAGTCATATTTGACATTATGGACCTACTCCAACTTCCGAAATTTGATTTTGACCCCGATATCAAAAAGTCAACCCCCCGGTCAAACTCTCCAAAAACCTTCAACTTTCTATCTTTAGCCAAATGGCTTCAAAATGGTCTACGGACCTCCGAATTCACTTCCGATCGCGCCCCCAACTCCAGAATCACTATACGGGGCTACTCCCAGTCTCGGAATTCCAAACGGACATCGATAACACTGAAATGCTCTTCAAGTCAAACTTATGAAATTTCTTCTAAATTGCTAACTTCCACATTAGGCGCCAAAATGCTCCCGGGTTATCCAAAACCTGATCCGGTCATACGTCCAAGTCCAAAATCATCATACGAACCTGATGGGACTTCCAGATCCCGATTCCGAGGTCGTTTACTAAAAATTCCAATCCTAGTTCATTCTTTCAACTTTAAGCTTCCGAAATGAGAATTCTTTTCCGAAATCAACTCCAAATTTCCTGAAATCAAATTCTGACCACGTGTATAAGTCATAATACCTGAAATGAAGCTGTTCATGGCCTCCGATTGCTGAACTGAGCGCTGGTACTCAAAACGACCGATTGGGTCGTTACATTCTCTCCCACTTAAACATACGTTCGTCCTCGAACGTGCTGAGAACTATACTGGAGTAGTCTGAAATCATTGTTTAACACCTCACGCAACTTCCCGTGCTACCAAGACTTAGCTGAGCACATAAGCTCGATAAATTCATAAAATGTTCCCTTTTATTCAAACAAATATGCATTAGATCTTGATTCAAACATTCGGAGTCCTATGCCAGGCCTGTTTTCCTCATAGGGTCACCAAATCATTCACCACCCGTTGTACCCAACATGACTACATAACTTACTCATAGGACCACAACAACTTAGCCCAACTTCGACGAATCAGATGCTCCCATTGCACCTCATGACATATACAGGTCTTACTCCAACCTTTACCATATCACTATGACAGAAGAGATGTGCCAACATTCGTAATCAATTACCGAGTCAACAACACATCAGGCCTACATCCTAACAAGGCTTTAACCTTATTCTGAACCCAATAAAGGTCTTATCTCCATAATATACCTCATATAGCTGGATTGCACAGGATCCTAAATCAAGGGATCTTGTCTCATCCGATACAACTGCTCAGGCAATAAGCCACCCCAAAAATCATTAAAATCTCATCTGATGCTACCATGCGCNCTTTACTCTAATCATTCAACCCTTTCCTTGCTCATCCAAGCCTCTGACATCATAATCATTACCAAGCTGTAACCTTGATCCTCACTTCAAATTCCATACCTCTCACTGCACCCAACGTGCCGATATACGATAGACACAATTTCCATCACAACCATGGAACCACTGATAAACTAACACTTCATCATATAAAACTTTTCATTTAACTCACTTTAGGAGAATCATAGCAACACCTAGGTAACTTCCCATAACCGTAGGATATGCAAATCTGCAAGTAGTGGTCCAAGCCACCATAACCCTTTCCGGGATCTGCTTCTACACGTCGAGCCTTAGAAATAGAAGGCTTCTGAATANGACCAATCCGAACACAACACAAACAGGAAATCGAATTTTGGAAGGAATTATCTAAACCCCTCACTAATATGGACTTTTCCTAAAAAGATAGGAAGCGAAACACATACAGGAATAGCACATAGAGAACTAGACTTGACATCATACTATTGCAGCACGCAACCCGATCCAAATAACATACCCATGGCGGCGTGCCACCCGATCCATAAGTAGATCTCACAGAAGGAGATTGCACTTTGAGCTAAATCTGCTCATTACAACAAAACATCAAATTTCGATCGCAAGCACGTTAAGTGCATAATACCATCCCTTAGGAAACACATAGCGCTATAGGCTACGAAACTCAAGCATAGCTGAGGTGCGATATACAACATAAATCTCGAAGCCATCCTGCTCATAACACATCATTTCTACGCGGATTCCCAACATGTAAGCAATTTTTCGCAAGCCGTCTCACAACTCATACGGCGCAATACATCATTACCTGGAATAGCTTATGGCAAAATAACACCCCGACTGTTCCTCCATAGGGAACGCTCGCTGAAACGAACACAACTGGCCGGATATAAAGCCCTGTTCACATATATACATCAATACATCGATCTCAAGCCGAT